>JAMOIN010001517.1:0-161041 GCA_024666655.1 Dascyllus trimaculatus
TTATGTTCTCCATGGTGATGAAAAATCTACAGCACACTTATTCTGGTGCCCAGAAAACATCTACACATGCCCTGCAAAAGAAACTCAACACAAGCCGTGGACATTTTATTTGAACTTCATTTGAAAGTCATGTGTTCAGTTGGCAGGAAATGTTTTCTCGACTTTGGTGATATTGCCAAGCACCAGGTTAGGCCATGGCCTTTAATGCAACCTCCCTCAGAAAGGGAAGCTGCCAAGACACTTTCAGTAGAAAACACTGTTTCCAAACCTGTTAAAACTGGACCCTTGTCTCTTTTACAACTCTACGCAAAGTAGCTTCTGTAAAAACTGTAGTTTTAGGCATCTTTGTCTTACTGTACTTGTCAGAATGCTTCAAACTCTTAAGATGCGGTTCAGACAAATGACCTGTAGGTTACAGCGGGGAAAATAAGTATTGAACACGTCAACATTTCTCTCAAAAAACATATTTCTAATCGAGCTATTGACATGAAATTTTCACCAGATGTCGGCATCAACCCAAGTAATGCACACATACAAAGAAATCCAAACATTTATGTCCATAAATTAAGTTATGTGTAATAAAGTGAAATGGCACAGGGAATAAGTATTGAACACGCGTACTGAAATTTATTTAATACTTAGTGCAAAAACCTTTGTTGGTGATTACAGCCTCAAGACGCCTCCTGTATGGAGAAACCAGTCGAGTACATTGCTCAGGTGTGATTTTGGCCCATTCATCCACACAAACTGCCTTCAAATCTTCAAGGTTCCGGGGGTCTCTTCTGTGAACCCGGATCTTCAGTTCTTTCAAAAGATTTTCAATTGGATTCAAGTCTGGTGATTGACTGGGCCATTCTAGCAGCTTTATTTTCTTTTTCTTCAACCACTTGAGTGTTACCTTGGCTGTGTGCTTGGGATCGTTGTCTTGCTGAAAGATCCACCCTCTTTTCATCTTCAGCAGCCTGGCAGATGACAGCAGGTTCTGATCAAGAATGTCTCGATACTTTTCTCCAGTCATTATTCCTTCAATGATATGAAGTCTACCAGTACCACATGCTGAAAAACAGCCCCACGCCATGATGCTCCCACCTCCAAGCTTGACTGTTGGTATGGTGTTTTGGGGGTGATGTGCAGTGCCATTTTTCCTCCAAACATGTTGTGTCTTATGACATCCGAAGAGTTCAATTTTGGTCTCATCTGACCAGAGTATGTTCTCCCAGAATGGCATGGGTTTATCCAAATGTTGTGTCGCAAACTCCAAACGAGCTTCAACATGCTTCCTCTTCAAAAATGGAGTCTTGCGTGGTGTGCGTGCATGGAGGCCATGGCGGTTGAGTGCATTACTTATTGTTTTCTTTGAAACAACGGTACCTGCAGATTCCAGGTCTTTCTGAAGCTCTCCACGAGTGGTCCTGGGCTGTTGGAGAACCCTTCTGATGATTGTTTTGACTCCTCTGTCTGAAATCTTGCGAGGAGCACCTGGCCGTGGCTGGTTTATGGTAATGCCGTCTTCTTTCCACTTCCGGATGATGGCCCCAATGGTACTCACTGGAACTTTCAGAAGTTTAGAAATGCGCCTGTAACCAATGCCTTCAGTGTGTTTTGCAACAATAAGGCTGCGTAGGTCTTTGGACAGCTCTTTGCTTTTACCCATCATGCAATGCTTCTTGTCTAACACCTTGCTGGTGAGAAACCTTTTTAAAAGGCATTAATCAGGACTAAACCAGCTGATATTACTTTGCACTAATAGGGGACAGGTTAACCTTCTAAATACTGACAAACTCCAGCTGCTTTCTTGGCTTTCCAGACCTTTTTACCCCTCCTTTTCTTCATGTGTTCAATACTTATTCCCTGTGCCATTTCACTTTATTACACATAACTTAATTTATGAACATAAATGTTTGGATTCTTTGTATGTGTGCATTACTTGGGTTGATGCCGACATCTGGTGAAAATTTCATGTCAATAGCTCGATTAGAAATATGTTTTTTGAGAGAAATGTTGACGTGTTCAATACTTATTTTCCCCGCTGTATATGATGCGTTTTATAATCACATGTAAAGAAAGAATTGTTCTGAACATTTTTATCATCAGACAAATATATGGTCTGTGTTAGATCCAACTCTTTAACCATTTTAACAACCAATGTCAATATTTCTTTTATTGATTTGATTGATTAAAAGCAAATAATAATTGCAGGTCTGGGACTTCAGCTGCATCAGTACTTTTTGCCTTTTTACATGACGGGGACATAAATTCTTGCATCAGTAACTAAATGCTGAATTACTACACTTAAAGACTAAGGAAGCAGCTGGACATCATATCCTCCTCCTGGCTGCATCCCACCGCCTACCTGGTATTTGTTCAGTACATTTTGGCCCTTTCTCATTTTGATGTAAAGAACTGCGCAACATGGATAAAGGATAGTCTGATAGTAACTCTCTGAAGACATTCATGGTGTTGACATCAGTTGTATCCATAGATAATCACTAAAGCACATTCCACCTTCTTAAGTTGACTGTTTCTTCCAGGTGTTTTGGAACTGTGGCTCTTTCATGCTAAAACTTCCATCCATCCATCATCTCTACACCGCTAAATCCTCTGTAGTGTCGGGGGTGGAGGCTGGAGTCTATCCCAGCTGACTTGGGCGAAGGCAGGGGACACCCTGGACAGGTCTCCAGCCTATCACAGGGCTACACATAGAGACAAACAAGCACACTCTCATTCACACCTACAGACAATTTAGAATAATCAATTAACCTCAGCATGTTTTTGGACTCTGGGAAGAAGCTGGAGAACCCAGTGAAAACCCACGCATGCACAGGGAGAACATGCAAACTTGACACGGAAAGATCCCAGGCATCCAAACCAGGACATGAACCGGGGATCTTCTAGCTGTGAGGCGACACTGCTAACCACCAAGCCACTAGCAGCCCATGTTTACAAAAACAACTAAATAAAAGGATAAATTGACTCAAAACAGTTTGACAAGTTACTCCATGACCTCTGCATGGCTGGAACACGTGATTGGTGATTAATTCCCTCATATATTGACTTGTGGCATATTCTGAGCTCCCTTCATCAGGGAGGTTGACTGCAACCAGTGTCTGGATGTATACAGAAGAAATATACAAAGTACTTCTAGTTAGAAGAAAATGGTCTAAAATCTCAGTGGATACCAACCATGAATGACTGTGAGTTGTAGTGTGACTGACTTGTGAGTCTGGAAACAGACTGAGATATCCATTGTACATAGTCATTTAAAATGGGTATCAGTGTGTATGAGCAGTGTCTTCAACTAAATGCTGATCATGAGACTGATCTGACAAAGACAGATCTGTCCATGGCTCCTCTTGTTTTTAACCCGGCTGACCTTAATGACTCAGACTTTGTCATCTGTCAAACACACGTGGATTTCAAACCAATCACTTATTCCAGCGACCTTGTGCGCAGGAAAGTGTATTTGTGTCCAAGTATCCTGAGAATAGGAAGTGTTACTTTCTTTGCTGTTTGACAGACAGGATGGAATGAATGAATGACTGGGAAAGAAAGGAAAAACCCTGAGCTAGTCTAGGCCACGTTTGGATGAAGGCCATGATCCCAGTCACTACAAAACAGAAGTAATTAGTGAACTTTATCTTTACTGACCACTGAGATACATAATTCCAGACTGTCTCTCTCTGTAAATGTGATGTATGCTCAAATAAAACGGATACATGGACCCATGCCCAATGCAGCCTTTATATTTTCTTACTTTTGACATTTACATGTCCTAAAAGGCAGTATTATTCTAAAGGATATTGATTTTCCCCATGTGTTTACTGCTTTCCCTCTCAGCCAGCGAAGCAGCTTGTAAAGTTTCCTTTGGCTTAAACCTATAGCTCCTAATAATCTCAGCTGTCTGTGTGCTGCTGCTGCAACATTATGTGTCCTTGTTTGAGTAAACCCTTAGAGCAGCAGATAAATCTCGCCTTCCTCTTGAGGAAGTTTGAATTTTATTGCAGCCCTCTCTTTTGTCTTCCTGATGGATTATAGCGGAGAATTTATGCACACTTGACTTATAAATCTTGATCAGGCACTCTTAAGCATCATGAATCACTACTTATGCCATTATCTGTTTCTGACTCTGAAAAGGCTGTAGGGATGAGAAGAAGTGTTTCAGAACACATTTTAAATATTTAGCACGCTCTCATTCATGTATTCATTCAGTCACAATAAATCACGTTGCACTGCAATTGTAGAGGTTTCTGCAGCCACAGAGACTGTTATGGCGTCTTTTTTTGCTTTACTCATCAAATAAAGCCACTCGTGTTTTTCATAACCCTGTTACGGACTTTGATTTTTCCTTGTTAGCCCTGGGAATGGTTCCCCACCTATGAGGCTTGGTCCGCAGCTAAATGGATCATCTGTGGGGTTGACATCTGTATTTGAACTGGCCCAGAGCCCAGCTTTGGGCCCTGGCTTCAGGCACAACACGCCATTTATAATATACCCGTGCCTCCATTGGGGAGTTAAAGAGAAAGTGCCACTGAAGCAAAAGCTGCTCCAGCGAAACCAACAGCTGTCTCTTTCAGTTGCCTCTGCACTCGGTCTTTCTGTACCGGCCATGTGCTGTGGTTATTGTATTTGGTTTGGCGCGTGGATCATGTTCACATCCCCGCTCGACTATACATCGTAAAGATGAAACACAAGGCTCCTCAGCTAATATTTAAGCCAGACATCCACGACTGCATTTAAAGTAAGAAGGAGTAAGATCCTCGCTGCTCTCCCACTGGAATGTTTGTTATACTTTCTGCTTTCCCAGAGCCATGGTTAGTTTCAAAAAGAGAGACAAGAGGGCAAGAGAAAATGACGCACACTGTTTTAGGGGAAAGTTTTTGAGCCAAAGTTGATTACGGTGGTTAACTAGTGCGTCTTGCAGACTTGGGTCAGAATGAAAGCTTGACTTGGCTCGAGGGAAAGGCAGTATTTGCTGGAGGCACTCTTTTAGATCTTACTCCCGTGTTATTCTCTTAAAACTCTGCTGCTGCATGTCATGCAGAAACAGCAGCATTCATTTAAAACTCCAAACTTCCCACAGTACAGAACATTATTTTTTATTGGGAGGCTCTTCTGATTGATCTCTGACAGTAGCGGAATCCACAAGGTTATCTATCCTGTTTCCTCCTGCAAAATAGCACATTTATGCACATATGTATGTTTGGCATCTGACCATGTTTACAGCATTTACAAGGGTACTTTAAAAAGTACCCTTGTAAAATGAATAATAATAATAATGAAAAAAAATATATAATAAAAATAATGGAAGAGTGTTCCAATACAACTGAAGCTCCAACAAACTGAGAGTTTTGCCAAGAAAAGCTGTTAGGCCCAGTAGGGCTAATTGGCCGTGTTCAGCAAGACATTCCAACAGCTATTGTGTTGATTCCCAGTAATATTTAGTACAGAAGTTAATGATGCAGTCTGATGACTGTGGTGATTCCCTCACCCCAGCCTGCCAGACCTTCACTGCATATCACTCCTTGTTCTGTTTCTTCATATTACCTGTTGGTCTTCACTGTCACTATACAATGAAGGTTAAAATCCTGAAAAATAATCTTTAAATCTGGCACCATCAGTATTTTTGGTCCAGAAATGTTTACAACCTGCAGGTGAACTGCAACAAATTTGGGACGGACATTCATGCTTCCCACAGGATACATTTTTGATTCGCACCATTATTATTGCTTGCTCATGGGGAGTCCAAAGGCATGCTCAGCAACACTCAGCATGTTTTTGGACTGTGGGAGGAAGCCGGAGTACCCAGTAAAAACCCACGCTGCACAGAGAGAACATGCAAACTCCACACAGAAAGAACCCAGGCGTCCTAACCGGGACGTGAACTGGGGATCTTCTAACAGCGCTAACGACCAAGCCACTGAGAAGCCCTATGAGATGACATATGTTGTGAATTATATAAATGAAACTGAATTGAAATTTTAATTGAATTATTAGAATTCTAACATGATAAACTTTTTTAACATCTGTAAAGATTCTAGCTTGGCTTTAGACTGTGTGTGTGTGTGTTTGTGTGTGTGTGTGTGTGTGTACAGACTCAGAGGAGGTTAAATTGCTGAATGGCTGCTGATTGCAGACGACCACAAAACAGCTTACAGTGAACAACTTTTTCAGACTTGCTGGCTGTCTGCACACCACAGTGTGCATGGACAATAACAGGCAGAACAGGACAGAATAAAACTATCCTTGCAGCTAACTTGGTTTGCCCAGATGTTTCTCAACATGGGTCTTGAATGTGCCAAATTCCTTTGTAGGAGCGCAGCAGCCATGTGTGTATATTCAGTCTCAGAATACTTTCATGCCATGCTGTGAAGGAAAGCAATAACACAGGCCAGGAGATCAGACTGGACATTTGGCAAATATTGTTTCAGCTCCACACTGCTCCTTGAACTGCCCCGTAGATCCCTAACCATTTATTTATGTTCATATTAATTGATGTTGATCTTCAAAATGGTTTTTCATCTCTGGTTTCGCCCCCCTGTTGTCTTGGGTGATTTTTAGGACTGCACACTGTGCTGGTAATTGCTATACTCCCTGAGCACTGCCTTGTCCATCATGTCTGAAGACTCATGGTTAAGAGTGTCATTGACCATATGTTGAAAAACCCTGAGACTCTGGTACTCTGGAGCCCTCTAGTTTCTCTTTTATTCATGTGAACCCAGTAACGTTTCTAATGCAAGGTTCACTATAATATCTTGATTGATTTGTAATGAATATGTTTCTTATGCTATATACTCGTTATAAGATATTAAAAAGAACAGGTTTTCACTGCCCAGGCTGATAAATCCCTCCAGTGTGATTTGACACCTGCAATTCAATTAAAATGATCAGTTTTGTAAATACAGATAAAAAGTCATCAATAAAGGGTCATAGATTTCTTCATTTGCACAATTCTATCTAAAAATTATGAGGACTAATAATGCTACATTGCATTAATACTCTATATCTTGTAAATGGTGATGTGCATCTTATATTTTTATTACAAAGCAGCTTCTAATGGTGCTTACAAGTAACATATATCTGGATACCCAGGATGAATCAGAAGACCACATCAGGATGATGTTGGGCTTTCTTCTTGACAAGATACAAGCAAAGCCTTGAGTAGTGGATATTTTAAATGATTTGGGAGTACTTCTCTGGCTGATCCTGTCCAGTTTACCTACATTCCCTACTCAGCTAGATCTTCTGACTTGCAGCTGTTCTTTATTCCTGTTCTCCAGCCTGGCAGCTCAGTATGCCTGTTCCCCCTCTCCTCTGCTTGCTGTAATATGCACTTACCTCTCAACATTTTTTTCTTCCTCTCCTGGGTACTTTTACCCTTGGCTGACTGGCCCTATGGGGTTCCCAGAGTTTACTCAGCAGGCCCATCAAACCTAAGGGCTAGTGGTGAGCCAAGCAAAACTAATGTAAACATTATTAAAACTAAATCCTGCCCGGGAGGCCAGCTGGCTGTGGTCTTCCCTTAAGGGTTAGGTTATAAATGCATCATTGTTTTTGGTAGATGCAGAATTTGAAATACTGAGCTTACAGGATAAGTTATTACAGGTGTTACAAGTTGCTAAACCTTTCATAAAGGACTACAAAGCATGAAAAAAAGTAATTCAGAGCCATCATGGGTATGAGTTCATCCAGACTTTGCATCATGTGATGCATATGGGACAGCAGTGTTCATCTCAGAGCAGTCGACATATCCTCATAGAACTGGGGCTGAATGGATTCTAAGACAGTACTACAAATACAAATACAAAGACCAATTTTGAGCAATATTTGCAGCATCAGTACTACTGTTATTCACTGCCAACATTTATGTAGTCTCTCAGCATGCAGCACAGCATAGACAGAAACACGTAGACAGTCAACAAAGTGCAAACAATTCAAGATTTAAAGACAAAGATGAAAGATGAAAAGTATCAGAACCTGCCTTGGAGTCCTCTGATAGAGATGTGGAAGCTGTAAACTACTACAGGTCTAGTTTATAGGGATTTATTAAGGCAATGGTTAAGACACTATTTAAGTGGTTTCGTCACAAACTTAATCCCAATCCTTTGTTTACATCTGCTGTCACACAGGTGTCTTAAAATGCAACAGTTATTTTCATAAACAGTTAATAATTAATATATTTATGACACAAATGGAGCACAGCTGTTGTTTATCTTGGGCTGAAATTGCTGTTTCAGTCAATGAACAAATGATACGGGCTGTGAGGCTTCTGCTACTTAAGTCACTGGGATATAGGAAAGCTGTCCCAATCCGTCCCAGCTCATCTCTAAACCCCCACAATGCTAACATGTAAATGCTCATAATCCAGTTGACTGCCTCCTAAGGTCGCAACAGTATTTAACAGAGGTTCTACTTGGTGGCACAACCAGCTACTGCTGAACATGCAGAGAGTGTTATCCAAGAGCATGGTATCGGCTCAGCCCAGCAGATATTATATGACTTGTACTCCCTCGGAGGCAAAATACCTGAACTTTAAACTCTCTAATTTTTAAAAAAAAGACATTATCTAAATCCAAACACTATGTGCATATGACCTGGTTTCGTTGTTGTAAATAGTTACATATCAAATACTTTCTATGAATAATATTGTTTCTTTCTTTGTCTTTTTTTAAATTACATTCTCTAGAGCCATCTGGTCATACTGTGAATTTTTTCCCTGTAAGTTTATTGATTTTATGGTCGGGTGTAAGCAAACATCCAGCATCGACTTAAGGGGAATACTGAGTATACTGTGGATGGCATCCTGAAATAGATTGTTTCTGCTGCTATGTGTGGGCTGAAACTCTGCTTTACTTCAACATTGTGACAAAGAGGAAGACCACACACAGTCTGCAGATTAACCCATCTTTAATGCAGGAAAATAAGCAAATAATACAACAGATATATGGTATCAGTCAATCAGTGTGTCTGCAGTGTGTGTGTGCGTGGAAGATGTGTGCAAATGTAGGAAACCAAAACCAAACAACTAAATGACAACGTCAGTCAGCAGGCCAGGGAAAATGGTAAATGGTCTGCACTTATATAGCACTTTTCTCTACCTTAGTGGTATCTACAGCGCTTTTCAATGTGTTTCTCACTCCAAAGGCGACAGAGCTGCCATGCAAGGTGCTAATCTACCATTGGGAGTAACTTGGGGTTCAGTGTCTTGCCCAAGGACACTTCGGCATGCGGATGAGCGGACAACCCGCTCTACCACCTGAGCCACAGCCACCCCAAGCAAAGAGAGTGAGAAGCTACTGCAGGTCTAATTTAAAGCTTCTGAGTCCCTCTTACTCAGATGTGCAGCATCACTGCTAATGCCTCCACTCTATCCAGCAGCCTCCTGAAACAAAAGGGTAAAACAACCAACAGCAAACAGGATAGGGCCAACCCTGGGGCCGTCACAACATGTACAGGTATTGCTTGTGCTTTAAAGAGTTTCCTCATGTAATAACCATCTTAATAAAGGATTTGTTAACTTTTTTTTTCTTTTACCATGGTTACTTATTTTCTCTCTTCACTTCATACTTCTTCCAGCCTCTGAGCACTCTGGATTGTTGTTTTTATTTTTTTCTTATTTTTTTTCAAAACACATGACTGGCACTAAAAAATCAACACATTATCATTTAAATGAAATAATAGGTTCCAAGACAGTGTCTTTCCTAAAATTACATAAGTGTTTGCAAATGTGGTGCTATGAAAGAGACTCAGAGGTAGCAGATGGCAGTGACTTAAGTCACTCAGTCCAGTGATAGGACTCTCACCCATGTGGGACCCTTTTTATATACAGTTGACTTATTATAGAAATAATAAATTATACTAAAAATAAAAATCATATTAGAAGTTTTAAGTTTAAACAGATCTGTAGCAGAGACCACATGAATGTGCGAGGGGGATCAATAGGTCCACCTTGCCATAACCCTGGACTGTGATGGGCTAGCTGAGGTAAAACAGACTTTACCCACCCATTTAATTCAGTAGATGAGGACTGAAAAGCATCATTTGAAACATCAAAATTAAAATAACATAGGTCTCACAGTGGTCTCTCAAAGAAGTATGTTAATACAGCGTTGTAAACACATGAGGTCAAAAAGGATAATTCCAGGTTAATTTAACCTTCTAAATTCAAGTTTATCAATGTAAATATACTGTAGGTGTAAAATTAGAGACAATTAACAGACAAAGCATTGGTTCTTTAAGTTGACAAGAATGCACACGATCTCATGCAAAAGTAAGGCAAATGTATTTTCATAAGATGGTTATTTTCTGTTGTATCGCAGTATCCCCCCCCCTTTTTTTTTTTTTTTTTTTTTTTTACAGTTTACTTGTTCCTATGACTCTATGTCACAGACATTAAATTGGTCCAGTTTAGCTGGTGTAACTACCCGGTATATCCCATGATATTGATGCTCAAAGTTGGTTATAGAAAGAAAAGGGGAGTTGTACAAAAGCAGCTTAATAATTACTGAGGTGTGTGTTCCAGGGCTTCTGCCTTGTTGGCAGTTTTCTTGCTTTTTCTGAATTTGCCCCTGGGCAATTTTTGAGGCTGATATTTGTCATATTTCCAATTACTGGTATTGGGGTTTTTTTTAGTCGGTTATTGATGCATTTACTTTGGATCTGACGTAGCTAACCTTCTCTGGCTGTGAGATAGTAAATGTTGCTCAAGCTGTAATAAACATTACAATTCCACACCGCTGCAGTTTCTCTGTTACACTGAAATATCAGAATAACTCACCTGTTGGTGTCAGTGCTGCTGCTGACAATGCTCGGCTAATGCTAACTCTGAGAGGTTCGCTGTGCCTCTTAGTCTGTGGCTAACTCTATCTGGAGCACTGCAATTCTCTAGCAGACACAACCTGCAAAAACTTCCAGAGAGGTGTACCTACATGTACCAGTATCAGTATTTCAATAACACCCTCAATGTCCATCTCTCTAAGACCAACCTCAGGCTGCCTGAATGAGTTCTAGATCTAATGCTGTCACAAGTTACTCTATGGGAATAAAAGTCATTATTAAATTAGTGTTTGCCTGCAGAAATTCCTCTCTCATATTGCACAAAACCATCATACACACACACACACACACATATACACACACACCATCAGTGCTATACATGTAATGTATAGGCCTCCCTTGGCTGCACACATCAATTTACCAGACAGTGCTCTTGACTTTCATATTGAAAATCAAAATGTGCTTTTTCATTAAAGCTCATGACAGAACCAAATACAGCACCTTGAGCAATCCATCAACACAGTGTCACACAGCTCAGTCAGAAAATGAAGTGTCCTTTGAGTCTCACATTGTGCTGCATATAAACATCAGCATTATTACATCATTTACATCAACATCATTAACGCATGTTGTCTTGTCTTCAAGTATACACCATGAAGTCACCATGCTTTAAGGCTGCATCATGAAACAATGATCATGGTTGGGGTAAATGCACTGGGATACTGATACAGACATATATATTCACTTCCATTACTTGTCTGGTCATCATTACTGTAGAGGTGCTGCTTCCAGGTTACTTTGTGGTACCATAAATAAGGCACTCTTTCTAAAGGGTTTGTGAGATTACACCTCTGATCTTTTTGCTGATTAACTGAATCATTTATTAGTGATTTATAGATTATCTACATATAGCTGCTTTCCTTAAGCATCAGGGTAGGATTATTCTTCTTTGAGGAACATTGAATAGAGAGAGAGAGAAGATTGGATTCCACTAAAATTTCAGTAAGTTCTCTGTGTAAATGTCATGTGGTCAGCAAAGAAAGCTGGCTTCTACAACAGGACAGTGATCCAAAGCCGACTGCTAAATGAGCTACTTCAGGAAACACAAGACACAGCAAAACAGGACGACCGCTCCAAATGTGGCAAGAGTACTGTAAGCCAAGTTTCAATCAGTTATGGTGTTTGCTTTTTAATGGGTGCAGTCTTGGAACCTTTAGACCGCACCTCCTATGTAGTTATTCTCAGCTCCAAATTTGCCCTGGGGTGTCTATAGGTTTGCATTACTACCTGTAAAATGAAAGAAGCCAGAGTTGAGTTCAGCTAAATATTACAGCTACATTATCTTCAGACAACGCGTCCTCACAGCACCTCTTCATTGAGGCACATGCTCTGGATAAAGTTACAGACAGATGGTGGGTGTCATCTGTTGTGTTCACTTTGTGGTACCCAACAGACTGGCCACATCTGGCCTGGCACAGAATACTGTCAGCAGCAGCTGTGTATTATCATGTATACCTGTCAGTCAGCAGCGGCACAGCAATATGAGAGCATCACTTAGTCTCAAAGTGTATTTTAAATGTCCCACTGGGTGGGATGTAAATCTTGTTTCTGGTGGAAGGTCAAAACAGGGCTGGGTATATATAGCCTTTTGGGGATGTAAGCAAAGCCCAAGAAGGCATTAACTGTACTTAATTGACTTATTTTGTTGCCTTCTTTAAAGCACAACTGTGGCTTAAATTTGCAACTGTGGTCCAGTGATTACCAGATCAGGGTGTTGGGACTCCTACAAAGGGTCACAAGATGTATGTAGTGGGTTGTAAGATGATTTTCAGATAGGACTAATAGCCCTAACCCTAAGCTAAGAATAGTCATGTATTTGTACAGTGTGGGTACCAGCATAAAAGCCCAATGTAGAGAAACCCCTTAATGCCAGTGTATCTGTAAGCTTGTAGCAGCTTTTAACTTTCCAAACCAATAAGTACAACATCATCAGTAGGGACTACTCCATTCTGCTGATGGCATTCCTCTGTATCATTAAAATGTTATGTATACCAATATGCTAACCAATACATAAGGTAGCATAGCAGCAGCACATAATAACATCAATCATCCAGCAGACACACAGTCATAATGTAGTCTTCTTATCATTAGAAAGGTTTCAGTCTTAAGAACAGCTGATTTGTGATCTCCCTGGTCAATTAAGAACTTGGACTTCTCTTGTAGGTTCTTGAAGATGTGTCCCCTTCATCCAAGAGGCTTCTTCAGTTCTAACTGACTGATGGGGAGCTACAGAATCTATAGTCACTACAGCTCAAATGGCTAACGGACCATTAACCATCCAGGACTCACACGCCTCAAGGTGTGAATTGTTGTGAAGCCAGGTGGTCTGACAACAACAACAGCAATCATGGTGGTGGAGCTGCCAGTTTATACAACAAAGGATATAAATCTGCCATGTCAGGGATGTTAACAATGGCAAAACTGTCTGGGGAGAGACCTTATCACTTATCACAGAGGTGCTTGATAAGTGGTGTCGCAGACCCTCTCCTCTGTTTGGAGATGGCTGTTCCAATTTCACACAGATGGCTACCTTTACTTCTCTCTTGAACCATCCACTTTTGTGTTGGTGTTTTATCCTTGGGGTGAACCAGTTTTAATCTCAGAGCATTTCTGGGTCAGAAGTGCACCAGTATATTTTGTTTTTTCAATATTTCAGCTACATACGGTATGACAACGTTCCTCCTGTTCTTCCTCTTCCTCTTGTTCTTCACTGTTTGTTTTGGCGCTGTGTCGTCCAGATCTTTTTGTTGATCTGATGAATGCCCAGTTTGGGTAGCCACAGTTCCTCAGTGCTTTCCTAATGCTAACTAATGTTTTCCTGATCCTGATGTAGATCATAGATGTTGAAGCTACACTTTGACTTTAACAAAACGCAGCATTATTGTGTATGACGTTACAACATGTCTTATTTATTATAAATCATAGGTCACAGTTGTGAAACATTCACCAAACTGACTACAGAAGTGAGTTACAGATGATTCTTTCAACAATACTCTTTCTCGCTCTGATGGCTGTAATATATAACATACAATGTTGAAGTATATTCTCTGCAGGCCATATAAAACATTACACAAAATAACTGATGAAATGTCCTTTTCACTTTGAGTTAGACATAGCTAATTACAGCATTGTTTTCCTAATGAGCATATGGCACATAATTGCCAGAAAAATGCATCCCATCAATAGAGCTGCACATTTGATGGTGAAGGACACAATAAATGCATTATTAACTGTTTTTGTTAAAAGCATGGTTTACACTTCTGAAAATGAGCAGTGTTATAATCATTTAAAAAGTACTCAAAATGGCAAAATAAACAGGACTGCAACAAGGAAACAATTCCTCTTTACAAGATTCAAAGGATGATGATGTGCCAGAGTTCAGATTCAGTGATTTAGTTTGTCAGATCAGCATAGTTACTATAACTCTGGAGCACTGACATTCTGTTCATCCTTTATGATAAATCCTGTGGATGCACATGTAAAAATAACCCCCCAAGACATATTTAAAATGTATATTTTATTCTATTGGATTATTTATGTTATTTTTGTTTTTATAGTGTTGTCAAAATATCGCCTTATTGACGTGTTAATGCAAATCAGTTTTAACAGCATCATTTTTTTAAATCACACGACTATTGCTCTTTTTGACCTAGTAAACTTGTAGTTTTTTCACAAAGTGTGGCCACAGTTAGTAACATTAAAAAAACTACAGGACCTGGCTGTAGACTGAAACACAACAATAAGCACGCCCCATGTACGTTTGGTCTTGCCTGCTCTATACCGTCTGAGTAGACTACCGTTTTGTGTGGATGGCAAGCATGAGATCCCAAAATGGATGTGAAATAGAAAAGCAGTATAGCCTGTCTGTTAGTATGTTCAAAGGAAACTTAAGAAAAGGAAAGTATAGACCTCATAACTGTTGCAAATTCAGACAAATTAGTTTCAAAGACAATACAAAAGTAAACATAATATTTTTTCTGAGCAAGGACACCATACCCTTGTAAATGCACTCATTGTTGTTTCCATACATAATTATCTAGAGAAAAAAGAAAACAAACAAGCAAACAAAAGAAAACTCTACTGGGTCTCTGTAGATGTAGGTGGGAGGTGATGGCAGTTGTATCAGATCCAAGCTAAAACAGCCCGACTTCTTAACGTTTGCAAAGATTAAAAGTAAAATTAGAAATGTTAAATTTCTCCATCAACATAAATGGAATGCCACTAAGTATGGTGGGGGGGATGAAACACAGAGCAAGGACGACATTTAGCCTGAAGCTTTTCTCTCCCCACAGCTCTGCCATTGTGGCTCTTTTAGTTTGCAGCACCCACTCCACCTGAAAGCTACACTGATATTGCAGGTTCTATCAAAGATTTTGAGGCCTTCAGGGAAACCTTTTCATGTACAGCCTTCTTTAATCCAAATATATTCTATGTGGATGAAGACTATTTTCAAAAAAACACAGTTCTAACATTAGGCCACCATGTGTTGATTCCAGCTCTGGGCCTGAGCACAAAGGCATGAGACCGACATCACTTGAAACGAATGCAAATAAACACATTTCACAAGATGCTGAAAACACATCCAGAGACAGCCCCGTGTACAGAACCCTGCAGCAGTGTGATAATTCCGAAAGGGCAGTAAGAAAAGATGCACTTCTCTTCATCTGCTGGATGATGCTGTGTTTTCTGAAATGTCTGGTCCCAAATTGATTTGCCATTTACAGGTGACATTTTGGAGTTCTCAGCAACTGCTTTTGTCTCCATCTTTTGCCTGTGTGTATATAGTGTTTGTGTATGTGTGGTCACGCGGGTCTCTTTTTCAGGTAATAACAGCTGTAATGTTGGTGCTGATTTACAACTTGCCTGTGACAAATGACCTTCACTGTGTTTTGAATGACTGCCAGAAGAGATAGCTCCTGTTTGAAAATACTTTAATATACACTTTCAGCCACTGACAGCACTGACAAGAACGACATGCTGATTTATTTTCCATACGTATTTTTTTTATTTGCAAAACAATATCCGTATTTTTAGGTCTAGTCTGACAACAACACGCTGTATAACTATCTAGGGCTTCAAGTATTCCACCAAGTTATTCCATGAAGGCTCTGGTTTGATTCATACCATGTTGAAACAAAACAGGACTGATAGCATCTGTTGATACAAAGAGGCCATTTTTGTCTCCGTAGTTCCATTGTTCCCACAACTATTCTGTTGAACCATGGCTAAAATTTGAAGCCCATAAAACAGTAAGGCATGTCTTATTATTGTATTGATATGATTATCCAACCTGCAGTTTGTTTCCAAAGTTCAGTACCAACACAGGAAACACTGTGTAGTTTATGTAGCAAGGCAGAAAGTGAAGCCGTGCAAAGCTGTGTCTAAAGAGAAGGTGTAGTGTGTGCACATCAGCAGAGAAGCAGCAGCTCCAATCATCTGTCTGTGCAGGAAGATCGATTTAAAGCATCAAAGTACACGTTGGGTCACACTTAGAGGTGGCTGTGGCTCAGATGGTAGAGCGAGTTGTCCACTGATCACAAGGTTGGTGGTTCGATCCCCGGCCCCTCCTCATGCCGAAGTGTCCTTAGGCAAGACACTGAACCCCAAGTTTCTCCCAATGGTAGATTAGCGCCTTGCATGGCAGCTCTGTCACCATTGGAGTGTGAATGTGTGTGTGAATGGGTGAATGTGAAACACATTGTAAAGTGCCTGGAGTACCACTAAGGTAGATAAAAGTGCTATATAAGTGCAGAGTCAGAAATATAGTCTGAACCTTAAAGTACAATATGAAAACCATGTGGCTCCTCTTGGCTTTAAAGAGCTTTGTAATGACTTTCAGCTCAGTGTTCAGTTCTAGGCCACAACTTGACTGTTTTGGTTCACTGTCACTGCTGTCATCAGGCCTTTTTCAGCCAAGTCGGCTGTGTCAGCTTGAAAGGACATGATACAGTTTATACTGTAAGTATTTGGACAGTTACGCATTTTTTGTTCGTCGTGCACTGTGCTTCAGTACTTCAGCTACATTAAAGTGCTAAGTAACAGGTTTGGCTTGAATAGGCAATATAGGAAGAGCTGTGAGATGAAGCCCTTTCAGCACATAGTGGCCAAATTGCTAGAATTCATCTGATTATTAAATGTTTCATGGTCAGCTGAGTGGTGTTAGTTTATGAACAGAAGAGCTCATGAGAGCTGATGGGACCTGAGGGCATCAGCAGCATAACAGACAGAGGAGCAGGCCTTCAGGTGAGAAGAAAATCATTATATCATTTGCATAATGGAAAACAGAACATATGTGCATGTATCCTTATTAGCAATTGAGACCCCAAAAGATAGCGTACCTGAATAAAGATCTGTGGACTGGTTAGATCTACATACTGATGGGCACCATTTGTTTGTGAAAGTAAAATATAGAAAAGCTGGTACTGGACATGAAAAAAGTTTTTTTTTTTTTTTTTTTTTTTTTTAAAAGATCTTTAGTTGATTTTACAAATAGTGAGTGAGATTAAATCTAAAACATAAGTGACTTGAAAACTTATGGAACAAATGTGCATATCCCAGCCACCAGGTATACTAGACATTAAGCAGCATACAGATGGAAAACATGGTTTGATATATCTCCATAGGAGTAGAGGGAGGAAGCTGTGACAGAGGGAGGTACTGTTGTGCACTGTTGTCTTTCCTCCAGATTCTTCCACTGCTCAGCTTGTGGACCTCTTCCCTCTTTATTCCTGCTGTAATTTGGTAGATATATCTACACTCCCTGTGCTTTTGTTCTGAGTTAAATCTCCAAGTAGTACTTTGCTCCCTATGTGGCCACTCCTTAGATGAACTAAAAGATGGCCAACATTACCAGAAGATTCCTTGGAAGGATTTATCAAGAGTAAAATGTGTCAGTTGGAATCTGTGCTGTAGGAACCCTGCATCTCTGCTCTCCCAATCAAGGAAGTGCACCCGGCACTCCATTAGCTCTTCCTCTTCTTCTGTGCTCTCTGTTGGTGAGCACACATAGAGAGTCCAAATGAATTAGAAAGTGTCAGGGTCTGCATCACGGCTGATAATACTGTGCAAAAGCAAGAAACCTGCTCAGAAGATATCAAAGAAGTTTCTTTGAAGAATAATAGCATCTGTCTCAATATCAGCACAATGAATATACATGTGCTTTGATAGAAAGCTGAGTGTGAACTGTCCTTTGTCTAACTAAACTCTATGTTGTTGTTATTGTTGTTATTGTTGTTGTTGTTGTGGCGTTTAATTCCAATCTTCTTTTCAAAACCTTTCTCTGTATTCTAGCTGTTATGAATGTCAGTCTTTGGATGTTTGAGATAGAGCAGGAACTTTATTCTCCAAATAGCATCTTACAGTGTTCTAGACAACTGACTCATAAGGAGTCACAAACAATGGCAATGGCACAACTACCAGCATGTACTATCGCTCTCTGAGTGGAGGTGGCAGAATTTCCCTCACCCTCCGACACTACTCTTCTGATCCACATGTTCTCAGTATGTCCCCAGCACTGACAGTGCTCATGTTGTTAACAATCGGTCCGTGTACGTTGCGGCCATTCGTTTTCTTATTTTGAGATTTCAAAATAAAAACGAAAAATAAACCGTTTCCCGTTTTTTCAGTGATAATACAAAATGAAAAACGGAAACGGGACCTAATCCATTATCCATTATCCGATTTAATTAGATGTTTGTAAATGGAAATTAAAATTAAAATAGACCTGTGGAACACTTATTTCTCTATTTCCTGTTGGTTTTGGCTCCATGACCCATCTGACTTCTGAAGAGCAGCTAATGATTTAGCTAGCTTCGGGAAATGGCGGAGCTAGCGATTTAGCGCTAGCTCCGCCGCTAGCGCTAAATTGCTACTTTGCTTTCTGGCAAAGTTAAAGTAACAGAAAACCTCCAAACTTCCCCAAAAATGTCCCGAAAAGCAGCCAAACGCTAGTGATTTACGCTAGCGGCAGAGCTAGCGGCACCACAAGGTCCCTCCAAAGGGACAAATAAACCCCACGCTGGTGAAAAGTCCACTGTGAAATAGTGAACAATGTGAGCCAAGCAACGTTTGGACCCCACAGTGGGTCTTCATCAGGCCACGGCACACAGCAAGGTCTGCTAACAGTGAGCTAACACTGGAGCTTTCAGATACCAGATCCTTCCTCATCAGAAGTCAGACGGGTCACGGAGCCAAAACCAACAGGAAGTAGAGAAATAAGTTTTCCACGGGTGTATTTTAATTTTAATTTCCATTTACAAACACATCTAATTAAATCGGATAATGGATAATGGACGATGAATTATGAATTATGGTCTGTTTTCCTTTTTTCATTTTGTATTATTACTTAAAAAAATGGGAAACGGTTTATTTTTTGTTTTTATTTTGAAATCTCAAAATAAGAAAACGAATGGCCGCGACGTACACGGACCACAATCTATAGAAGTAAGAATTGACAGATCATGCTTTACACCTTAAGACTTCCCCTTCATCAAGACCAGTAGTAAACTTGTTCATGACACACTAGTGCATCTCAAACAATTAGTAATATTGTGAAAATCTGCTATTCGAGAAAGTGAAAATGTATTATATTCCAGACCCAATACATATAAACAGTGTTGGGAAAGTTCAATTTCTACATGAACTAGTTCAAAGTTCAGTTCACAAATTTTAAAATGAACTAGTTCAGTTCATAGTTCATAATTCAAAAATTTTGAACTAAATTCACTGTTCCAAAAATGAACTATTTCATAGTTCTTTTTATTCACTCGCACATACCTTGAAAGGCCAGCAGGGTGCTTTAGTTCAATGTTCCGTCTCAGGTTTGCTGTTGACATTGATGATGTACGGAGTTGCTTTTTGAAACCCGGCGGGCAAAGTTTACACAAAAAGGTAAGATTTTTCCCACCTGGATCATCACTGACCTTTTCATAAAATTATTTTAAGTAATCATACGAAGATGAAGTATTAATCGTGGAGGTAGAGTCTGAGGTAGTGCTGCAGCCTTCCATTTGTTTTTGGCGAGATGCTTTGCATTTTGATGACGCATGTGGCGGTGCGACTCTGCGGTGGCTGCTGTTGCCAGATTGCGTGTTTTCCGCCTACATATTAAGATGTGTGTGTGTGTGTGTGTGTGTGTGTGTGTGTGTGTGTGTGTAAAGTGTGTTTACGGTGTGCTTTAGCCGGGGTTTTGCCTGGAAGCCGCCTCTGTAGAAATCTGGCACTCTCTTTTTAAACAAAGTTGAACTGTGAGAGAGCGCCGTTCACAAACACCAGAATGAACGCGCTCACAGTAACGTTCATCAGGCAGAATTACAGTACGTTCAGTTCACGTTCGCCCAAAATATGAACGAGTTCATGAACGAACGTTCACTGAACTCGTTCAGGCACAACACTGCATATAAAGTGAAATGTTTCAAGCATTCAAGCTATTTGAGTTTTGACATGTACAGCTGTACGGCCTACAGCTCCAAAATTTAATAAACATATCTCAAATTATTAGATTTCTTCATTTTGAATTTAAGTTACTATTCAAACAATATCTCTAGTTCAATACATGCAGCTACAATACAATATTATAGAACACCAAGGAGCAGAACAACAATTTGTTGTTGACTTGGTAAGAGGGCTTGGCAGAGAATCCAGAAACCCTTTGTCACAGCTGTAAATCTGGTAGAGGAGACCATTTGAGATGATAGAAAACCTAAAACGCTCATCCAAATGGAAAACCTAAGTTAGGCTTTTACACGAGGATGACCACATGGAGACAACGGGATGTATCAGACCTTCCAAAGAACCCTAACACCCAGAACTTTCTGTAGAAGAATGAACGTCACTGGAGTGATGTCCCCAGAACCTGCCTTCTGTAATCCAGGTCATCAGGATCAGTACTGAAGAGAAGACAAACACCCCCCTTCTCTCTGCCACTGCCATAAAAGGCACAGAGAGACTTTTATCCTAAGCATGAGTGTTTCTAGTCCTTTATTTTTCTTATTGTTGAATTGTTGTGTTCTTAGTTGTGTTAGATGTTCCAATGTAGCCTATATCATGTGTGTTTCCACAATCTGTATGCATGTTTGGGCCTTTAATTATTATATCAAGAACCATAGGAGATAAACGCATCATGTTTGATGTCATTTTAGTTACATGTTCAGTCATATTTCAGATCTGCAATTATAGTAGATATTTAATAACTTAACAATTGTGTATGTTTAAGAAATGAACCCAAACGAAGTTGCAAAAGTGTCTGACCTCTGACCTCTCATGGGCAGTGAAGCTCAAGACCAAATGTGATCAGATTGTTTATCATTAAAGACATAAATGCAGAGCCTGCTTCTCTGCCTTTACAAGCTGGTCCTATATCTGACTTAATTCAGAATCCTAATTCACTAAATTATGTTATTCAGTAAATAACATAGGTTTTAGGTTTTCTATCATCTTTTAGTTTTATTGCTCCCACTTTCTAATAAGGTTCATATGTGGTGCATGACTTTATGTGGTATTGATGGGAAAAATGTAAGAGTTGCCATGTTGTGAAAAGTCATTGTGGCTTTTGTTGCTTTACACTGAGGGAAAATAAATACCAACCACCTTATATTCTGTTACATTTTGAACCAAAAAGCAGGGCTGGAAAACAGGCAGGAAGACAGTTTGACAAATGTTTTACTATAACTTTGTCACTTGAGAGTGGAATACTGCCAGCAAGGTGAGTCTGGGTTTGAGCTCTGGGGGAGCTGAGACTGGCAGAAGTTGATGAGTGGCAGGTGAGCACTGGCAGGAAGACAAAAAGCTGGCTAGGGGGCTGTAACCGGTGAGGGGAACTGAGAGTGTGGCAGGCTCAAAGAGTAGAGCAGCTGACTGAAAGAGGTATTGCGTGGAGTGGAGAGCAGGACAGGCAGGCTTGGCAACTGAAGAGTGGGCGGTAGAGAGCTGGGGACGGCAGACAGGTAACTGGTGAGAGGACATGATTAACCGGAAGCAATGGAAACAAGGAACTTCTAAGCTCAAGCAACACAAGGTAAACTTAACTGAACTAGAGCTTCACCATTAGTACCACAACTGAACAATTTAGCGGAGAATGATGGAAGGTTTTCCTTCTAGTAGAGGAGCACATCAAGTGCTTGACCAAAGGGAATCGGGTCTTCAACTTAGTGTGTAAAGTCCCTTGAGATGAGATATGTTGTGAGTTGGTGCTATGTAAATAATATTGAATTGAACTGAACAGAACTAAAGCTGTCAGATGATGGAACAATGGGACATTATGTTTTTGTCTTTATGCCTTTGTTTTGCACCTACTGCAGTATGCAGTGTTTTGAAATCATGCTTTTACTATCGACATTTCAAACAGAAAAAAAACATGTTTAATTATGGATAGAAATGAAAAACATAAACTGTCAAATGGAGATATATTCACAGCTACAAATACTCCCTGGCATCCTCAGGCAGAATGTTCCAGTCAAGGCCTGTCACTGAACTCTTTGTACTCACCATGCAGCTATATTGACTTGGATGATCTCCAGACGTAATGGCTTCTTGTTGCTGGGATATATTGTGTTGGCACACCTTTACTCATTATGTTATTTCATCAGAGCATAAGCAATGTGTAATCCAGTTTGTCACAGCACAGATGCCATCATTTACATTACAAAGGACACTGCTCATAAAAGTGTCACTGCCCAGAGGGCATGTGAAGAACCACACTCCTGTATATTAACACAAAGGAGCAGTTTGCTGTCAGGAATGTGGCAAACAGTCGTTCAGTTACAAAGAACAGCTAAAAGAACCCTTCACCAGCACGATGATGATGTTCTGTAAGTGCTGAATACTACCTCAATGTAGGAAAAACAACAACAAACAAAACAAAACAAACAAATGGGTGAAATCAAAACTGGCAGAATAAAGACTTTTTTGTTCTTTCAAACATCGCTGCGTTTCACTGCCTCTAAATCTCCTGAAGTCACTCCAAGAGTTAGAGTCTGAAACCTGAATGTAACATCTGCAACAACATCCACAGATTGTGACGCGATTGTCCTTTTTGTTTTTGATTTATCCACTCTTAACCCTAAAAAATGCTCATTAAATACAACCGAACATGTTGAAAACAGCCTCTGTCTACATGATTCAAAACCCTTTTCCTAATAACGTTTGAAATTACAATAATGGACCACATGTTTCTAGTGAAAATGATTTAGATAGTTATACGGTATCTATCTGTAACCAAATTTATGGAAGTGATTTTGTTATATATTTTTAGTGCTATGTCTTGTACAATGCAGGTAGTTACCCCAGCTTTACTCTCACAAAGGTCAGTTTTGTTTGTTGGTTTATAGTGCTGCAGCCTCACTGTGTATGACACGTACTACTGCTGGCCCTCTGAAAAAGAAGCAAGGAATTGGAGGAGGCTCCCTGTGTACCTTTTGCAAATGCAAAGGTAGAGAAGTCAGGTCTCCATGACAGCTGTAGGGATGTTTTATAATCAGAACTGAGAGTGGCCACCATGGAACAGATTATTTAGCCGCAGCTGATAAACTGTGACTCCGTGTGACAGCTCACCTGTTAGACATGAAGGAAAGCACACAGTGGGATTTACCATTAGATCTTTGATTTATGGTTAAGCAAACAGTGTAAATGTGTGCTTTGGAGATGCACATATGGATCCTGTTGCTGTCTGATGATGTTCCAGGTATTTAATAAACTCAAAAGAAAAATGCCTACAAACAGCTGGGAGCAACAAACTAAACTTGAGATCCTGTTACCACGTTGTCAACGCCTGGATAACATTCATTATTGGTGATCCTTGTTAACCTGACCTGTTACAGTCTCTATCTTCATCACAGCAAAGTCATTCTTCATGGACATTTCAGTTTGTAATAAACATGACATTGTTGGGTAAAGTGAATGAGAAATGCACTCCCAGTGACGTTTTTCCAACCAATTGTGCTATAATGTGGAAAACATCCTCCCCAAGCTGCTTTACACAACTCCAAGTACTTGTGTGTGCTTATCCGTGAACGATATGTGATCTGGACTTGTGCCGTGTTGAAAGCAACATGGAAGTGTCACTTGGACATAGTTTTCTGTAATAGTCACAACAGCAATGTCACTGAACTCGGTGCTTCTAGGCACGAGGCTGACATGTTGAGATGCAGTTACACTCATGCAAAGAGTGCATGTTTAAAAGGGACTTTACAGTCACCCTCTAAAACATCTGTCAGGGCCCGAGTTGTGCCGTTGGGAAATCCAAATTTGGGTAACAGTTAGTATAGCCGGCAGACTTAGTCTGATTGCCTGGCTTAAGGAGAACCAAAATGAAATTACACCAGCACTCTTTACCTCATCACAAAAACCAGGTAATGAGCTCCATGCCTGTTGTCTGTTGATATATTTTCCACAACCCATTTAGCAGGCTGGAACAGCTCTGCAGTCACTAGTACAGCGTAAATTGGCAGCTGATAAAGCTGGATGGGTGGCAAAATGATAAAAGTCTCAGCCTGTGCCAAAATAGCACCCTGGTTAATACTGAAGTTTAATCCTGTACTTTGGTGTAGACAAACAGCAACCACTCTGTAAAGCCAACAATTAAAAAACACAATAAGAGACCATCTGGAGGTTGTGGTGTTGGGATAGCTATTCACTGCACATGTTTACCTGTGTGAAGGAAAAAGGAATATTCTTATTTTATTGGACAAACAGCAGAGAGAAAGAAACTGGAATGAGGGGGTGGCATTAGCATGTCCAGAAGGTTAAAGCCATGATGTAGCTTTGGGTGTAACCTAGGATGGAACTGTGAGCCTCTATGTTTATCTAGTACACACTCTTAAGGATGACTGAAGTGCATGACTTATCCATGCATGTTCCATATTACAAGCTAAAATCTTAAAAATCAGTAATCGATCTATCTTAAAAATCAAAGGAAAACGTCCAGGCTCATGGCACCACTCTCATTCCTCAATAAACAGAGAATGCAGGGCAAGAGAACAGTCTGAGGCCGAGGGTCAGCAGGACCACAGGTTGCTTGTTTCTTTACAGTCCATTGACCTAACCTGCACACAGAGATACACAGAAGAAACAGAGGCATCTGTGTTGCACCCAGAACCACTCCCAATCAGTGCCAGTCTGTGTGAAGGTTATGACACAGGTCTGACCTCTTACACCAGCAACAAGAACATATAACTTACTAATGATACTGAACTGATGACATTTATGAAAAATCATCTAGAAAACATGACACAACGCTGCTGTTTGGAGAAATGTCAGCTGTAAAACTGCTTTAATGCAACAGACTTAAATCAGGGCGTCCACTTTGGAGTTTTGAACACCCCTTTAGCATTTTATTTTCCAGTACCAGCTGATGGTTGCTTGTTTCACAGCAATGTTCTCGGTCCATAATGAGGGCCTAGAGGTGGGCGATACATTACAGGGCATTATAATTATCCATTAGTACCTGATCTTAACGCATGCGGCTTGAGGAGTACAGAGTAGTAAAACCTTCAATTATAGAGCTGATATTGAGCTTACCTGTTAGATATTTCTAAATTAACTTAATGGGTTCCTTCCTTCTCATTTATGGATTTTATGAGGGTAACAATAGTCATGTTTTCAAAAAAGTTGTCTGTAAAAAGCAGATTTGTTTGGACTGTCGTACACTTCACAATGTAAAATGTATTGCAGTTGTGTTACTGGGTTGCATTAGGTTGTGTAGATATCCAGTTATGTCAGATACACCGGTAACACAGTAAAAGGGTTTAAACAGAATTTGAAATGTTTTTAGCCAGTGGCTCTATAGTGGGCCTTTTCTCTTTGTCTTTTACCACTAATATATGGATTCCTGGGATCATTACAATTGCAGGACAGTGGTTATTTGTTCCCATTTCAGACAGATCTGAAAGGAGTAAATTACACATATATGCTCAAAATTGCACAAGATTAGTTGTGAGATTTTTTCAAAATAGATACATTACACAGACTTAGATTGCTGGTCTGGTATGAGGGTACTTCACAATGAAACAATGAAATGTCTAAAACAATCAAAGAAAACAGGAGAGGGAAACTCTGAGCTGTTGCTCCAAGACAATGTGTGCATCTACACAGCATCAGGGGGCAGAAGCAGTTTCCAACTGTTGTTCCTTGAACCTTACTCACCATCAGAACTGATCCATGCTGCTGAGGAGAATCCTGAGCCTCCAGATTCTCCTCAACAGCATGAATCACTCAATGACTCAAGATGTGGTAGGAAAGCTTGAACATCAGTCGACTAAGCTGACAAAAAAGGCAACAGCAGTCTTTCTCCTGTGACGTTTTCTAGTGATCCAGAGAACATACTGACGTACCCTGATAGAGCCCAATATGTAACAAAGAGCCGAAATGTAACAAAGACCTGAATTGTTATAAAAAAAATGTAACAAACCCCGAAATGTAATACCTGGTCAATAATGTAACAAGATGCTGAGCTCAAAATGTAAAAACTTTTTACCCAAAATGTAACAAGTTGCTACATTTTGGGTCCGTTATAATATATTTTGGGCTGGCAAAATATTTTTCCCATAAAAGTGTCTTAATTTTATTACATCAAAGAGTGAGTCGATACATTACGGATTAAAGGGCTTATTGTTTCAATGTAGAGTGTAGAATCATGTATATATATATATATAGATATATATATGTGTGTGTGTGTGTGTGTGTATACTGTGTATATACAGTATATATGCAGTGGTCCCCCTCTTATGTGGTCCCCTCATGAATGGCCACGTGCCATTTGCGGCCAACAAATTCTTGACACCAATCATTTGTCCATTAAACTAACTCCTCGCCAGCGGCTATTCCACAGACACGGCCAGCAGTCGTGTTTAAGCCCGATATGTAACAATGACCTGAAATGTAACTTTTGTTACATTACGTGCTCCAACATGCCCTCCTATACTGTATAATATACACAATATTGTATAATAAGCACAATACATTCTGTATTTTTTTCACAAAAAATATTCAGAGATGAAGTGTAGGAATGTCTTTTGCTTCAAATTCTGTTTAGGTTTGCAGCTGGCAGATTGGCATGTTCATCCATATCTAACTAGCTCAGGTCTTCCATATGCCACAAACAAGCAGTCATATGTTTTCTATTAGATACCCCTCCCCAACATACATCATGTATGTCTGTGTGTGTGTGTGTGTTTAGGTGTGTGTGTGTTGTTCATCAGCCTCTTAGCAGCTGGCCCGTATCTAATTGCTTTCATCGTGCAGTTAAAATGAAAGGCTGCTTCTACTGCATTCTTCTTTATCCACAAGCGCCCCGCCGAGCAGAGCTGAGTGTAGGAATCAATGCAAAACTCACATTTTTGAAAATTGCCATCACAAATAATTTATCAGAGTGTGAGGAGGGGGGCGTTTTTATGGGCTTTGTGTGCAGTTGCACTCGCACCTTTGAAAATATAGTGCTATTTCACAAGTTGTATTTCATGTGGTGGGGACAGGAATTCTTTTGGCTGTTGATAAATCAAGGAAAGTGGTCCTCAGAGATGTCAATAGTTTCAGTCAATGAGAGCTTGCTCCTTCTGCTTCTGCTCACTCAACACTTCAGTCGGTGTGTAATAAGAGACATCACTATAGGTGTAATTACCAGCAATAATGGAAAAAACAGATTAAATATGGTTGATACAAGATCAAGGAGGATTAATGAGCAAAAACTGACATGACTGACACAGAAATGGGTGTAAAAAGCAATACCGCTGCCTGAGATACGTTGTATTGTTTGTATGCCAGTTTAAGAGGTTGAATGCAGCTTGAGCTCAAATGAATTAGCTCCTCACGATCCTCCTCCACCCAAAACAACCATGACACATTTGAAGTGTGAGGAATGTACTAAAATATGGTGCACATGAATCTCATAGTAAGAAACAAGAATAGATGGTATGATAACAAAAGACATTTAAAATATATTATAAAAGGCCATGCACATTAAAACAAGTGCATCCACATGATACAAGCATAGAGAATAGTAGGCATGAGAGTGTTTCTGTTCCACTTGCATAATTGCGATCAGTGATGAGCCTTGCTCAACATTCCCTCCCTTCCACCCTTAGGCTTGCAACTACTGGTGGACGGTGGCTGATAACTATGCTGCTTTGCCTGGTTATATGAGTAGGAATGAAGTGCATTCATAGCAACAGATGCCACCTTTTCAAAATTATAAGGCATCTGCTGCTTAAGAGTGGACACATCTTCTTGGCCATGGTTGTAAATGACACATTAGTCCTTCAAAAAAAAGACATAGAAACAGTTGCAGTCTGCATAATGATCATCTCTGCTGCAGACTATGGAGGAGTATTTATCTGGCCTACAGCCAACCAACATGGCTATGGCAAGCCATGTTAAAATTAAATAAATGCACACAATAAACCCACACCAATTCCTTGTTACAATCAAGATGCTCGTAGTAGCATTCTTCCCAGTCAAAATGATTACTTTTACTGGTTAGAATGGTAATGGCACCTTTGCCATCTCAATTTCCAGACTTCTCAGTAGAGTTTTCATACCAAATTTGACATTGAAGTTCGAACAGCTAGATATGTGATATGTAAATAAATTGTTTCTGTAAAAATATTACACTCTGACAATGTACAATGGAGTGAAAAGGAAAGTGTACCCCCCCACAGATATCTTCTCTTTTTACATATTTGTCACACTTAAATGTTTCAGATCATCAAACTATTTTCTTTTTAATATAAAACAAAGATAACCCAAGGAAACACAAAATGCAGTTTTTAAATAAAAATGTAATTATTGAAAGTCCAATCCCATCTTGACCTATGTGAAAAAGTAAATTAAACTAAACTAAACCAAAATCTAAACATCACTAAATAGAACCTGTCTGGTATTGTGAAGTAGCTAAAGGGTCTCGAAAAGCAGCACATGATGCCACGTTCTAAAGAGATTCAAGAACAGATGTGAAACAAAGTAAATGACATCCATCAGTCTGGAGGGTTACAAAGCCATTGCTGAGGCTCTGGACTCCAGAGAACCACAGTGAGAGACATTATCCACAAATGGAGGAACATGGAACAGTGGTGAACCTTCCCAGGAGTGGACCAACCACCAACATTTCTCCAAGAGCATCCATATCTAATCCAGGAGGTCACAAAAGAACCCAGATGAACATCAAAAGATCTGCAGACCTCACTGGCCTCAGTTAAGGTCCATCTACATCATTCCACAATGAGGAAGAGTCTGGGAGAAAATGGTATCATGGGAGAATTGTAAGGTGCAAACCACTCCTGACCAAAAAGAACATAAAGGCTCGTCTGGCATTTGCAAAAAATCTGGATAAGCCCCAAGACTTCTGTGCTCCAAACACCACTGGTAGTACGGTTGCCTTCACTGTTCACATCTTTTCTAGCTCCTCTCTCAGCCCTTTAAGTACTTTACAATGTACTTCTTATTCATCTATTCACACACACACACACACACACACTGTCTCTTATACACCATCACTGACAGAGCATGCACAGTGCTCACCTACCATCAGGAGCAACTTGAGATTCAGTGTCTTACCCAAGGACACGTGGATTGAACCGCTAACCTTACATTTAGTTGACAACCTGCTCTGTCACCTGAGCCATGACTGCCTGTCACATTGAGATAATGAGCTTGTTGGATTGTTTTGTTTGTTTTTTGGCTGTTCTTGTGTTTTTTTGTTTCTGTTTTGGAATACAGATCAGTGCTACTCGGGTCTTTGGTTATCTGGGTGGCATTTAAATCTTATTTACGTCAAGTGAGATTAGTGTCACACACACACACAAAAGAAAATCTCAATCCATCCTGCTGAAGTAATGAGATTCTTATAAATGCATACATTACTGCCAGCCATCACTGTGACCTCTGCATTATGACTCATTTATGCATGTCGTATCTAATTTTAAAGCACCTTTTTACATCCATCGATTTAACCAACTTGTCTTAGTTTGTCCTTTGGGCTTGACAGCATGTCATTTTAATTACCTCTAGGAAAAGTAATGTCAAAAAGTGGACAGCTGAAGGGTTACAGAGACTTCATGTGGAAAATGATAAGTAGACCAGTGAGACATTCTCTGAAAGCCACCACATGGACCTTAAAGAAATAATCTTTGATTATTTTTGGAAAGACACTAATGAGCTAATTTTTTTTTTGTCATGTAAACTTATAAAATTTTCTTTTTTTCTACAATGTATTATCAGAGACATTCAGCTTTTGTCAACATTCAGAAGACTGTCTTTACAAAGTTTTGTGAAATTAGATGGAATTTCCTCTTACACTATCTGAAGCTGATTCAGGTGCAACTTACTGTGACACAGATGGATTTGTTGTTAGTCAGCTTCAGCACCTCTGGTATTCTTTGTCTTGGTTCATACACTATATTGTGAAAAAGTATTGGGACACCCCTCCAAATAGCTGAATTCAGATGTTCCAATCACTTCCATGCCCACAGGTCTATAAAATCAAGCCCCTAGGCATGCAGACTGCTTCTACAAACATTAGTGAAACAATGGGTCGCTCTCAGGAGCTCAGTGAATTCAAGTGTGATACCATGATAGGTTGCCACCTGTGCAATACATCCATTTGTGAAATTTCTTCGATTCTAAATATTCTACAGTCAACTGTTACTGGTTTTATAACAAAGTGGAAGCAATTGGGAACAACAGTAACTCAGCCATGAAGTGGTAGGCCACATAAAATCACAGAGCGGAGTCAGCGGATGCTGAGACGCACAGTGCACAGAAATCACCAACTTTCTGCAGAGTCAATAGCTACAGACCTCCAAACTTGGTGTGGCCTTCAGATTATCTCAAGAACAGTGCATAGAGAGCTTCATGGAATGGGTTTCTATGGCCGAGCAGCTCCATCCAAGCCTTACATCACCAAGTGCAACGCAAACTTTCGGATGCAGTGATGGATACAACTGGACTCTAGAACAGTGGAGGTGTGTTCTCTGGAGTGACCAATCACACTTCTCTGTCTGGTAATCTGATGGACAGGTCTGGGTTTGGCGGTTTTTCGGGAGAACGGTACTTCCTGACTACATTGTGTCAAGTGTAAAGGTTGGTGTAGGGGGGATATGGTGTGGGGGTGTTTTTCAGGGGTTGGGCTTGGCCCCTTAGTTCCAGTGAAAGGAACTCTTAATGCTTCAGCAGACCAAGACATGTTGGACAATTTGATGCTCCCAACTTTGTGGGAACAGTTTGGTGATGCCCCCTTCCTGTTCCAACATGACTGCACACCAGTGCACAAAGCAAGGTCAATAAAGACATGGATGAGTCAGATGGTGTGGAGGAACTTGACTGGTCTGCACAGAGTCCTGACCTCAACCCGTGACCTCCTGGATTAGATAACGATGCACTCCTGGAGAAATGTTGGTGGTTGGTCCACTCCTGGGAAGGTTCAACACTGTTCCATGTTCCTCCATTTGTGGATAAAGTCTCTCACTGTGGTTCTCTGGAGTCTCAGAGCCTCAGCAATGACTTTGTAACCCTCCAGACTGATGGATGTCAGTTACTTTGTTTCACATCTGTTCTTGAATCTCTTTAGAACGTGGCATCATGTGTTGCTTTTTGACCCTTTAGCTACTTCACAATACCAGACAGGTTCTATTTAGTGATGTTTAGAATCAACAAGTTGGTAGTAATCATATGTGGGTGTGGCTGGTGAAACTGAATCCAACTCCCAAAACAGTTTAGTAGCAAATACTTTTTCACAGCACTGTATACAGATTGGGTTCGATTGAGGACCATCCCAGGTGCAGCCACGAATCAATATGAATTCTGACTTGTGATTTAATCTTTGTGTGTTTGGGCATTCAGAACAACCTCCAACTTATAACTGTTGTGGAAATAATGCAACTGCCACAACTTTAGATTCTACAATAATTAAACAAACATTTTGCTGGGTTGTTGGTAAACGTGATGATAAAATGGGCATCAACGGACAGTTTGTCCAGCTTCTCTGTCTCCCTCCCAGAGAAAAATGGGAATGACAGCTTAGTTATAACACTACAGCAAACTCTTAAGGTGACCAAGGAGCCACTTCAGACTGAAACTGCATAGCTGGGAAGGCCTCAGGTCACTATTTGATTGCTATGTATGACAGACACATCTCACTTCACAATAGCACTGCTCAGCCGAACTTGGAAACACATAAGTATTTTGTTTCTTTGAAAGAAACATAGAAGCAATTAATTACAAATAGATGATAACAGATGATTAACAGATAATTAAATGATTACCTCCAAGCTCACAGCTGATTTAACTTTCACAACTCTAGTTTTCATCTAGTCCCAGAGGGGCTTAGAACAGAGGGGGAAGGAAAGAGCCACAGGTGAAATTTATTTTTCTTTTCCCTAAAAGTTTTGGTTCATGCAGTCACATCTAGATGTGTTTGTTATGGATTTCATGTGTAATTGTTGGAGTAAACAGCATGAATAACACTCACTTCACCCTGTATCTGACACACCTCAATAGCTCTACATAATCACAGTATGTGACGGAAACCAAACAGTGGTGAACCAGATCAAAAACACACTAGTTACTTTGCTTTTCAGAGATTAAATTGAGCATGAAAAAGCTTCAAGCTTTCACAGTTTTCACTGTCCATGTCCCATTTAATGCTGCTCTTGTCTCCCATATTTGATTTCACCTTGTTAAAGTCGCCATCTGTGAATACAGGGATCCTTGTAAACCATACAGCAATATCCAATGATGTGAAACCGGAAGATATCAACCATTTAATTTATCTTTCAGTGGTTTCACATGGACTCATATTATTTGTTTGACCCATAGGAAGTAGATTTACTGTATGCCATAATATACTGGATACTGTGAATTAGAGGGTCTGTTTGGTTTACAGTTGGGGCTCTGAGTTACAGTTTTAAAACCCACCTTTTTAGTTTTTTACTACTTAGGAGGTCATTTGCTTCTGGAACAAATGGTGTTCATCAGCTCTCTTAAGGCATAAATGCTAGAATCACCCACACAGTGATAGCAGACCTGTTTGGCAGATCTGATGACCCTTTAAGACTCTCACCGTGTCTCAAATTTCTGATGCCAGAATCATGCATGCCAGGTTTTGTAACTTTCCAAACAGACAATCTGACAGTCCAATCAGCTGTGCAGTGATTGTCTCGGAGTCATGAAGTGTTCAAGCTGTCATGGTTTTACGGAGCAGGTCAGAGACTCAAGTGCAGATGACAAAACGCAGCCAGACAGAATGTATAAACAGCAAATAATTTCTTTACAGTATATATATATATATATATATATATATGTATATAAATACATTTATACGACAATGACACAGGAAGTGATAGGTACAGGAGTGTGACAACAAGAGGTAACTAACTAGACAAGGGACACCCAAGGGAGACGATTACTGGACAGAGGACTGAACCACAACAAAAACCTAGAACTATTTACAAAGTTACCGTACGCAGACAATCCAACTGACAACTTTAATCTCATGGAATAGAGAATAAATACAGATGGGAACTAGCCAGGACTTGGTATAACCAAGCTAGGAAAGCTGAGGCTGGCAGAGTTACATAACACGCACACAGCATGACACAGATAAATCAAACTACGAGCAATAACTACAATCAGGCGAACTGCAGAGCGGTGAAACACGCTCTTCAAAACATATAATCACTAAAATGCACTATGAACCCACGAGAGAGAGGGGGTAGCTTAGCTGGCATCTTGATGGGAACGAGGGAGAGGGGGAGACAGGCGGAGGAGTGTGGCGTGGTCAGAATGGGGTGTGGACAGGTGCAGGCCCAGGTGAGTCTCCAGGTGGGAATCCAGGCAGAACCAGGTGGATGATGGCTGGTGAGGACTGAGGCTTGGTAGCCAGCAGACGGAGGTGGAGGTGGAGGGTATGACACGTGCTTTGATCTCTCATCAGCTATATTTTTTGTTTTCATTCTTTACAAACTCTGTCATTCTTTAAATGAAGAAAAAAAACTAATAATTACCATAAACTTTTCTGAAATCATTAACTGCTTTACGTCATCAGGTTTACAACAACACATAAATGAGACGGTTCTTGAAGAAAGCAGCTGGAAGCACTGTGAAGCCATTTGAGCTGCAAACATTTTTAGCCTTCAGATGCAATCAAATAACACTTATGACCTTATGTGTGAAAGCCTACTCAGGAAAACGGAATGGTTTTACAACAATGCTGCATTTCAATAGCGGCTGAAGGTCCTTTCCTTTATTAGAGGTAAAGAAACAATCCTAGGATTATAATGCATGATTCACACTCACAGTTCCATCTGAGTGGTTCAGCTGAACAAATGTGTGATATACAAAATCCGTATTTATTTTTACCCAAAATCTGCTTGTGGACCAAAAACCTGCTTGAAGGTTTATCTGACAACAGCTGTTCCACTCCATCGTACAGTCTGGATGCACTTAGAGTACAACCTATGTTTTTCCAAGAAGTAAATGTCATAATATCACCATTAGTGGAATATGTGCTGATGAATGTAACTTAAAACCCAACCTGAAGCCAAAATTAGCACTACTTGTTTTCTGGCAACAATGATCAACAGCTGTACTTTTGACAAAATGAATACATACATGCACAGATCACTGTTGTATGTATGTCAATGCACCCTGCTTAAATCAGCAGTTACAAATGCACAAACATGGAATGGACTCGCAATGCATGACTCAGGAGGCCCACAACAAAATAATCCAAAGGGTTTATTGTAAAAGAAGCTCAATAATCAGACAGACGTATCCAAATCACAAAACTGAGTGCAGTAGTCAAAAACCACACATGTAACACTTAGAAAATCACCAGGAGAAAAAGGCTGGCACACCGGGAGGAAGGCATCCGACAAACTAGCAAGGAACATGAGGAAAGGGGTGAGTATATGCACACTGGGGCAGGGGAGGCGGTCACACACACCTAGAGCAGATCAGGGTGGGACAGATGATCACACAGGTGGGAAAAAGGACAAAGACTGAGGAGTGTGAAGATACCTGAAATGAGACAAGAGTGAGTACAAACGCATAACAGGAAATGTCAAACTAAAATAAGAAGTAAGCAAGACATGACGTAAGAGCATGACCCTGGCTATCTGGATCTCCACTTCAAGTAGGCCTGAAGTGTATCTTGTTAAATAGTGTGAGTGAGTGTCTGGCTTTTATGGAGCAGGTTGATGAACGGTAGGAATCTCCACTGCCAGCCACTGGTGTGTTCAATCAGGTGATTAACTAATGGCCTACATCCGTCCACATTCCACACACCCATGGCCACCTGAGGAGAAGGAAGGAAGAAGGGAAAGAGGGAAAACTAGGAGCACTGCCTCTACACAGCACTGGAGGTGGAGGACATGACACTACTGAACACTGATGCCAGTAACTTCTCTATCATCAGCGACTCTGTCCTCTATAAGTCTGTTTGTTTCTACACATGTTTATGTGTACAGTTAGAAATTTTAAAATGCTCGTTGTTCACATGCTGTGTTTGGTCTCCTCTTGATCGACAGTCTACCATTAATACACACCTGTAAATGATGTGTTACGAAAATGTCCTATTTTCAAATCATGTAAGCCACTAAAAATGATCTTAAAGTGTAACTCTGCAGGGACATCTGGACATCAGCATCTCCATGGCAAAGGTTGTGCCAGATCCCCTGCTGAGTTAATGATAAGCAAAAGTCCCTTTAGAAGACCCGAAAGCACCACTTCAAGTCTTTCTTGAATTCTTCTTAACTTCTTTTTAGTCCAATTAAAGTTCTTCTTGAGAACCATCTTGAGTTCTTTTTTTGAGTTCATCCATGGCTCTTCTTTCAGAGGAGGCTCCAGTCTGTCCACTGCAGTTCAGATCCTCATCAACAGGCCGACCTCACCACCAATGAATCCATAAAACACACGAATCATCGCAGCATCACGGCGACAAGCACGTAAGTAACTTTCACTTATTTTAAATTTTGGTGCAACTTTCTAAATTCTCTTCTATTACAAATTAAATTTTCCTCAAATTCCCAATTGCCTTACCAAAAAATTAGGTGTTCTCAGGTGTTTATTTATTAGTTAATCTCAGAACACAATATTACTTTGTATATTTTTTTTGCAATAATAGGCAAAGTGCCTGGTAGTTTGGATGTGTTGGAATCTGTTTTATTGTTCATTATTATTTGATTCTTCTTAGTATCATTATCAAATCACTACAATTAGCAATCATATATATTTCTGGATATATACCATAATTTGCTGAAATTCTATTTTTAATAGATGATATATCATCTTACAAAGCCTGAGAATAATGATAACCGAGAAATGCTGAAGTAACAAGTGCAAACCTATCACAGCAAGTAAAAAGGAGACCACATCTGACAGTGCTACTTCACCTAAAATGACAAGCCCTTTTTTTCAGTTGGAATCTGTGTTTTGACCTAGTTGCTGTTACACCCCAAGTGAAATGTGGGCACTTATCTGAAGTACTGTATGTAAACACATGCCAACAAATTAATGAATTAGCAGAGTGCAGTCATGTCATAAACCAAATGGAATTTGACAGCATCTGAGGTTTTGGCAGACTTAAATCCAATTAAAAATGCATAATTATGATATGCATAGCAACCAAAGTCATGCTTTTTTAAAAAAAAATCCTGGTCGGCAGGCTTGTAAAGTTGAAGTCCTGTTGTTTTAATGAGTACTGCTGCATTTGCATTCGTATGAGCTTCCTAATTGCCTGGACGACCTGACATACACACCTGGGGTCAAAGCAGAAAGAGAAAAGCCTGCTGGAACTCCACCTCAGCTAGACGTGTCAGCAGTGGCTGGTCAGTGTCTGTGACCTCTGCATTGACCTCTCCAGTAAGAGCAGAGATAGTAAATGAACATGACACCGGTAGAGGAATGCTGAGTGACATTAGCTCCGAACATTGGATTGGATGTTTAGGTTGCATCTTTGCACATTAGACAGAGGTCTTTTGAGCTGGAAATGAGACATTATGTTTCTGCAGCTTGTTCTTGTTGATTTTAGGTTTTCCTAAAGAATGTAGTGGTAATCCTCCATTTTCATTATTAAATTTACTTTGTGTAAAGCACCAGTTATTTGGGCATCAAAACAGGCCCAGAACATAATACTACCACCACCATGCTTGATGGTAGGTTTGGTGTTCTTGGGGCTTAAAGGCCTCAACTTTTCTTACATAAACATATTTCTGGTCACTGTGGCCAAATACCTCAATTTGTATTTCATTTGACCACAGACCTTTTCTCCAGAGTGCCTTTACTTTGTCCATGCGATCAGCAGCAAACTTCAGTTGAGCCTTAAGGTGCTTCCTTCTAGGAAGGACTTCCTTGTTGAAGCAGCCTTTTAGCTCATGGTGACATAACACACAAGTGACTGTGGACACTGACACCTGTGTTCCAGCAGCTTCTAACTGAGTGCAGATCTGCTTTTTGGTGATTCTTCGTTGACTCCTGACCATCCTGGCCAGTTGTTTCTCAGCAGCAGGTGATAGCTTGTGTTTTCTTCCTGATCATGGGAGTGATACATCTGTACTGTGAATTTTATACTTACAAACAGTTGTTTGCACGGTTTATTTTGACATGTGAACCATCTTTGAAATGGCTTCAAGTGACTTTCCTGACTTGTCCGTGTCAATGATTTGCTTTTTCAGACGTGTGCTCAGATCTTATACTTTCCCATTGTAGTGTTGGTGACAGAGTCTGATGGGTGTATTAAATGGAACCTATTTACATTGGCTCAGAGAAGCCAGCAGCTGTAGTCAATTGCAATCATTCACAAGAAACCCAGCAAATGGTTTACATATTTCCAAAAGACCTTTAATAAATCTATGAAAGAACCAAACCTGCATGACTGTTTGTTGTGACAGAGATGTGTGTTTTAGTCATTCCCTTCATAGAAAATTCAGAGTTGTAGGAGTCATTGGAATCTCAAGACTGCCATGATATGCACTTTTGTTCACAACTGTATGTACTGAACTGTTCTCTCCAGAACCACAGCTTTTGTGATGGGAACCTCAGTCAGGGATACAAAGTTTCACCTTCTCTAAAAGTAGACGCTCTAAAGGACCCGTTTATATACCTCAGTAAGTCTTGCTTTGATGGTATTTTTGAAGTTTTGCTGGCTAGCTCATGTAACTAAGCATTCAGAATTAGTCAGTGGGTCCAAATAACTAAAATCACTTCTGTCCCCAACGTCCAACTAAACTGGGCATCACCTAGCATCTGCATGGATTCAGGCACATCATTACAGTGGTATATTTCAGCCCAAACACACACCCAGGTTGTTTTGGCAACCATGGTGTCATTTGATTTATTTACTTGCTTGAATTTCAAATTACAAGGTTGTTTTTTTCTGAATATTTTACTATATGTGAAACTATAGACAATAAACATACAAATAACAACAGTCAAACAACAAACAATGGGCAATATAAAGCTGAGTGACACGGTAAAAGAGGAAACGGCTCTGATGAATTCTGAAGTTACACTGTGTGTTTGGTGAGTTTGGGAATGTGTGTGTCTCCCCTTGGCCTACAAAGGAGCAACCTGGACTAAAATATAATGAAATTGAATTGTATTATTATTTAAAGCATTAGAAGTGTAAGGACTGGGGGCCTGTTGGCCACCTCAGCTCACTGGAGCTTCATTGATCTCAGGCTTTAAAGCACTGACCACCACATGGGGCAAAGAGAAGAGCCCGGGAAGTGAAGCAATCATTTCTCCACCTCCTCCTTTAGGTGCAAAGCCTTCCATTATTTCAATCAGACCAGCCTTCAAACACCGTCCCTCTTCCTCTTCCCTGGAGCACTGCCCTGGTGGGGCAGACAAGTGAAGTGGTAAATGTGTTCATTTGTAGGCGGCCCTCATTTTATCGACTTTTTCAAGGCTGGCTGATAGATGTTGCATCAGGCGAGCTCAGCAGGGAGAGTCACTTAACCAAAGGGCATCTGTCAACCCCAAAAATGCCACCTTCCCAGCCATGGTTGATGAATCTTTTAATAAGAGACAACTTATTAAGAAACAAGTCTCACGTATGACCTCTTACTCTTTGTAAAAGACAATGCAAAACTTTTTAGCAACTTAGACACTGTTATGCCACAGTGAGAGCAGAAATGCAACACGTCACTGGGATAATTTTATGACGTGGTTCCACTTTAATAAACTGCAAGACTTTGTTTCTCATATCCACCTGAAAATGACAATTTGTGGTTTTACAGGTAGTTTAGTACTACTTCTTGTTAACAACAGCTTGGTGCAGTCAGTCCACAAAGCTGCTCGGAGTCTTGCCACAGTGAGTTTATCAGGTTCCGAATGATCTTTCCTGGACTTAGACTAAAACCACAACTTATTTATATAACCTCTTCAAGGCTGTTTGGATGTGACAGACCGCATTACACCAGTCATATAGTGCAGGTTGTGTACCACTTTTAGCTAAGTTAGCAACAACACCAAAACAAACCTGATTGATTCTCTCTGTTGTCTCTGCCACACAACTGGCTTTACAGTGGCGGATTTAAACATGGGATAATAATTGACCCGCATATCATATAAACCTCGAAAAGCTGCTGAAAAACTAGTCCATGTGTTGCAACCTGTAGGCTGGAGTATTGTAACTCCTTATTATTAAGATGTCACAATAACCTCCAACTGATCCAAAGTGCTGCAGCCAGAGTAAGAGATCATAGTTTTCCTCATATATAAAACCCTTATAGGCTAAGCAACATTATCTCTTAAATGCTGTATATTTGATCAAATGATCAATGCGAAATTGAAAATAATCATTTTTTATTTTAAATTTTAAACCACGTCTAGAAACTGTTTTTGTTCATGAAGTAAAAAAGGAGGAATGAAAAAAATGTGGTAACCAGCAACAAGACACTTAATGACCACTTGTATCATTAAATGGTAAATTAAATTGATTTCAAGGGATGTAACAAAGAAAAAAATCAGTCATGCATGAAGTTACATAGGAAATGTATGTGGGGGTAGGGGTAGCGGTAGAAAAAGTTTTTTTTTTTTTTTTTTCAAAAAAAGTCATAAAGAACAAATGAAAAAAGTTGTTTTGATGATCAAGCAGTGAATTGAGGGCTACATCGGGGTCACTTTGGACCCAGGTTGTGCATCCAAGGGTTAAACTAACAGGATGTCTCCATAAATTTAGTTTACAAATGATGCCTGTTATGTGCAGCTTGCTGATGTTGCCACTCACTCTCTCTCTGTCAGCCCTGTCTCCCTCCTCACTCTGCCTGCTGCACACCTGAGTGGCACTGACGCTCAGGTAGAGAGGAGGAGGAGATAAAAGGGACAGGGAGTGTTGAGTCAGAGGGGGGCTCTGCATGGCACATGGCACTTTGCTGGCGACACCTGAGCAGGTAGAGAGGAGGCTTGTTCCTCCCTCATTTTTGTTCCCTCTCTCTTTTTCCTAAAGCTGATCTTATCCCATGCCTGTTTAGGGGCTGGGGTTTTGTTGTTATAGTTTGTTTTGTTAGTTTGGGCTGGAGACCTTTGGTAGTCCTATTATTCGCCTTTTTGTTTATCTTAGTTTGGGTTTTAGGTAGTTTAGGGGGACGTTGGGAGCGACGACCCACTGAGTGGTTGGCCCAACCTTTCCCTTTCTTTTGCTTTTGGCCAGGGTCTCCAGTCCCTTTTGTTTTTTGCTTTGGTTGGGATTTGTTTAAATAAAGCTTGTGGGTTAAAATGTCACCCTTTTGTCTGGCGTCCTCATTCATATGTTGCAGCCTCCTGCCCCTATTTGAGCCTTGTTTGAATATGTTTGTGGGGAGGCCGTAACATGCCCCTCTAAGCCTGACCAGCGAGGGATCGACTGTCCCGTATCCTGATGAGACTGCCACATTAAAGGTCTGGTGTGACAACTAGTACCTTATGTTTGACCCTGTGACTATTGACAGAAGTGTAATTGAGCAGGTTAGCTCTTCCAAGTATTTGGGAATCCGAATGGACAACAAACTGAAATGGACCATACATGTTGATGACCTGTGGATGAAGAACCAAGACTCAGGACTGTTCAGTGTGTGAGCTGAGATCATGATAACATTCTATAAAGCTCTACTGGAGAGCATAATTAGGTACAACATAGCTGTACGTTATGGCGCCATCACCACCCAGTCAAAAGCTAAGATCAACAGTCAGTGAAACATTCAATGAAAGTGATTGAGAAAAAGGAATACTCACTCCTTAAAGCTATCTTTGACAGATCTGTCATCACACAGGCTCACAAAATCCTTAAAGACCTCTTGCACATTCCAAATTTTGAAAACAAAGTACTACCACCAGGTAAATGTTTCAGAGCCAGCAAATGCAAGAGAAGTCAATATATACCATTACTCCAAGACATCCATTGATGTGCTGAGAAGTGGTGATGGGAATTCTTTCAACAATTTTGACATTTTACGAGTCACAGTTTATGAAAGAAGTGACAACACCTCTGTTCCATGTCCCTTTAATGTCAAATGATTCAAGTCATGATTCAATCATACCATCTCTCAATAATTGCAGTTCTTCTGAGTTAACAAGTATTTCCTCTTCTGACCAAAACAAATACTTTAGAAAAAGTGTGTTAAAATACAGGCCCCAAAATAGAAACTCAATGCAAAAAAGTAAGCAAGCAAACAAGCAAGTTTATTTATGTGGCACATTTCAACAACAAGGTCATTCAAAGTGCTTCCCAAAGAAATTAAAACAACATGATTAAAGAAGTAAAAGAGAGTGAAAGAGTTGTTTGTTCAGTTTTTTTTATGCACAGCTAAACAAAACTGAGTAAATACACATTGGACTGGTATCTTCCATGGCTCCAAGGGAATATGGAGTACTGAACAAACAAAAGATCTGAATCTCTGTCATGAAAGATGGGCTACACTTTGTTGTATCCAGTTCCTTCTGTGGGTCCTGTATTCTGAACATAGTAGATCTAAACTCTTTTTAATTTCAGATAAGAGCAAATACTGTACTGTTCAATGAATGCATTTATTGTTAGATGATACAATTTTGTATTATCTGACATGTAACTGTCATGGTGATGGAAAAATACTGAGGACTGTATACAGAGATGGAGTGTGTGGAGGAGACCGCCAAGGAAGGAGATGCTTTCCCAGAGACCTGAGACAGTTATGTTTCAGGTCCTATGCTAGATAAGCAGGATGCAGGATTTAGTGATGTGTGATACAGTTGATTGCTGTGTATTTCAACTGTCTGCCGTGCCTCTGGTTTGGGGAGCTCCTCTCCCATAACCTGGTGTTGTGTGAGATTCTGTGCACTGCCTGAACAAAGAGACGCTGACTTCAACATCCTCACTGAGAGAGTGTGAGTTTTTTCACCCACACATTTTTTGTTTATGTTGTATACCATTAACTGAATTACTGGAAGCAGAAGATCCAAAAGATTATTCTATGAATAAATTAATGATTAGTTGCAGCTCTATAATCATCCCTTGTTTTGTTTGTATATGCTGACGCAGGTTGTGTAAAACAGTAATTTCCCTTTAACACATAATTTTAAGCCTTCAGATCAAGTCACAAATCTGTCAGGGAGCTTTTCAGATATCTTAGATTTCACATCTCGGTCTGTAAGGACCCTGTATGAGCTGGTCATGGTGACAGTGTGTGATTGTTTTGCATAAGAGTCTACCACTGATATAATCTTCATCTGCTCTCTGCAGGCATACAGCGCCATAAGCAAATCTTACCATTCTGTAACAGATGAATGCACTGGATGCTGATGCGGTGCTCGTGTTTTCATCTAGCACCTCTGTGGCGGATGTATGAAAGGGAGGATTAGATGCATACATTACACATATCACAGGTTCTTTTCTATATTTATCTCTGCTGGTTTGCCTTTATATAGAAGGGAACGTTCAACTACATTTACATTAAGTGTAAAATTACGAAATGGGTCAGGAAAATTGGATGGAAGCAAAGCAAAACACATGAGCCTGCTGTGTGAACACTGTTTAGTATTCATAAAAATGCCAAGTCAGAGGCAAAGAGCGAGAGTGAACCTAATACTATAGAAAGAAACTGCAGGAAAGCATGATGCCTGCATCACCTTACACATCACAGAGATAGAATTAACCATCTAAACCACAGGACAATGTTTTTAAAAATGACTGCTACTTGTCCTTTGTCTTCTGTTTTTGTCTAATGTGATCCATTTCAAAGCTTCTTGCTGCCTCTGTCTGTATTTTTCCTTGTTGTCTTCTTTGGATAAAGAGTAAATGTATTATTGTATGTAGGGATTGCATATAATAAGCTAAATTCCCTTAACCAGTCCTAAAGATAGTCATTATTTTAAGTTAATGAGTTTCTACTTCAGAATATTTGCTATGCATTATGGCATTATGCATTATTAGGACATTTAAAGGGAGCTAATATATAGTTGTATCCTCATCAGGACTTTGAAGTATTTCAAACTGGTGACTTTATGCCAGTGCAGCTACTCAGGAGAGTGGGTGGTTAACCTCTGTATTTTATAGAAGTCATCTGGTTGTCTTTTCTGTTGGCTGGTAGAAATATAAGACACATATTCTCTGTAGACTCTGCAGGTACAGTAACACACATTTGTATGCCTTTGTTCATCATTTCATTTGTTCATCAAGCCTACTCTGGATCCAGGTGTTTCAGCCAGTTATAGCCATATCCAACCTCTCTTTTATTTCTAAAATCCTTGAAAAGTTGATGCTGCCAGTTATGTGATTATCTGCTTAGAAATGGTTTGTCTGAAGGGTTTCAGTTAGGATTTAGAATCCATCATAGCACAGAGACAGCACTGGTAAAGGTTACCAATGATCTTCTAATAGCCTCAAACAGTGGATTAGTTTCTATACTTGTTCTACTGGATCTCAGTGCTGCATTTGATACAGTTGATTCTTATTACAGAGGCTGGAACATGTTATTGAGATTAAAGGAACAGCATTAAATTGGTTTAAATCACATTTATCAGACAGATTCCAGTTTGTTCATGTTAATGACGATTCTTCAATCCGCACTAGAGTCAGTTATGGAGTTCCAAAGGGTTCTGTATTAGGACCAATATTATTTACTCTGTACATGCTTCCCCTAGGAAACATTATTAGGAATCACTGCATAAATTTCCATTGTTATGCGGATGATACCCAGTTATATTTATCTATGAAACCCTATGAAACCAAGCAGTTGGTCAAACTCCAAGCATGTCTGAAGGACATAAAGGCCTGGATGACCTGTAATTTTCTTCATTTAAATTCTGACAAAACTGAGGTTATTGTATTTGGCCCGAAACACCTCAGAAACACACTGTCTAACCAGATAGTTACTCTAGATGGTACTGCCTTAGCCTCCAGTTCTACCGTAAAAAACCTTGGAGTTATTTTTGATCAGGATATGTCCTTCAACTTACACCTAAAACAAATCTAGGACAGCATTCTTTAATCTGCGTAATGCTGTCAAAATCAGGAACATCTTGTCTCAGAGTGATGCTGAGAAACTAGTCCATGTATTTGTAACTTCTAGGCTGGACTACTGTAATTCCTTATTATCAGGATGTCCCAGTAACTCTCTTAGAAACCTCCAGCTGATACAAAATGCTGCAGCCAGAGTTCTGACAGGAACCAGTAAAAGAGATCATATTTCTCCTCTATTATTCTCTTCATTGGCTCCCTGTAAAATCCAGGATAGAATTTAAAATCCTGCTTCTAACATACAAAACTGTTAATAACCAGCTCCATCTTATCTTAAAGACCTTGTTGTACCTTATCATCCTAACAGAGCCCTTCGCTCTGAGACTGCAGGTTTACTTGTGGTTCCAGAGTTTCCAGAAGTAGAATGGGAGGCAGAGCCTTCAGTTATCAGCTCCTCAGTTGTGGAATCAGCTCCCAGTTTGGGTTCGGGGGGCAGACACCCTCTCTACTTTTAAGATTAGGCTTGAAACTTTCCTATTTGATAAAGCTGATAGTTAGAGCTGCTCAGGATCACCTGAGCTGTCCCTTAGTTAAGCTGCCATAGGTTTAGACTGCTGGGGACTCACATGATACACTGGACTCCTCTTCTCTACCCTCTCGTATATCACCTTTACATATCACCAACTCTGTGTTTCCCCTGAGGTCCTGTGTCCTGTGCTCGGTTTCTCTGCGGATGTCTCTGGATCTGGAGCTACACATCCCTGATCTGCTGACCCTAACCCTGGCCTCTCTACCTGCTGTCCTGCCATCCCCACCCCAACCTCTCCTGCTATCCCTCCCCCTCATCCCCACTCCCAACCCAACCGGTCGAAGCAGATGGCTGCCCCCCCTGAGCCTGGTTCTGTTGGAGGTTTTTTTCCCCCTTGCAATCCTAGGGTTTTTTTTTTTTTTGTTTGTTTGTTTTTTTTTTTGGTTCCTTCCCACTGTCACTGATTGCCTGCTCATAGGGAAACCAGATGCAACTCTGGATTGTTGGATTTTCTGTTTTCTGTTCTTTCTGCTATGTAAAGCGCTATGAGATGACGTGTTGTAAATGTGTGCTATACAAATAAAATTGAATTGAACTGAATTGAATTGAATTGAATCATTTCTCATGGATCAGTGAGCCCAGATTGTCAATAGGTGAACATGCCCTAAATATTATCTGAGCTTCCAGAACCCCAAAGTGATGTAGCAACAGCCTGTTTATATGTGATAAGCTACATACACAGACAAAATCAATGTAAAAAACCTGCAGCAACGACAGAGCTAATCTTTTCAGAAAGGCCCAGAAACATTAGGTGGAGTCTGAGGTCCATCCCTGATGACCCATACTTATAATGATCTCGATGTATAGACAGTCTGTACTTAGAATAATAAAATCATTAGATATATTTATCATTAGATAAAATCAAGCACAGTTCACCAACAGATGACAAATGATAAAAAAGGAGAAACTTCACATGAAAAACTAACAATTGTAGGTGCTGGTGCAATTTTGGACTGTTCTGAATGAGTACCAACACATGATGAAAAGTCTCTGTACCATGTTATTTCCTTTTGATTGAATACCAAGTAAACCTAGGCTGACATGTCCAGTACCAATACTAATACGTCCGTACAAAAGTGTAATGTATGGAAGCCCATAGCAAACTTTGTGTAAATAATAATTTTCACTTTAAAATGAAATGAAATTATACAATATAAAGTATTTATTCTGGACATTTATGTGTTATTTAAGCAAAAATCAAAATGAAAATATGTAGCATAGGCACTCTATGACGATTCTAAAATGAGAATGAAAGGGGAGTTTAACATTTCATCTTCAAAGACTCAGCCGGTTCTGCTGTGAGCAACACTCAAATGCAATAAACCTCCAATCTTTTGCATTTACGTTTATATGTCACCGTGTGCTTCTGCAGTCAAAATGAAAATGGAATTTGATGGAACTGAAAACCACATGGCCACTGTGACAGACCAGTGGTGAAGAAACATGGGATGTGTTTGTTTCTGTTCCTGGTGTTCTCTGTGCTGCTGATAGAGCCATCCTGTCAGATGTAGTTGACCTTAAATCAGCTTAATTTTTAAATCATTCAATCATGGCACTTAAACTGGATCAACTTTAACATTTTCAGAGTTATATATTCTGTTGTCATCTGTGTTGTTCATTTAAATCATTTGACTCCAGTTTAAGAGAACATTCAGTCTTTATTCTTACTGGAAAGCAAAGTTTCCACTAGTACCAAAGTTATCTTGCCATTTTTTTTTAAAAAAAGTATAAAATTGCAAAGGGCATGTATGTTTTCCATTTAATGGGTTGGTAGGATGTCTTTGAAACGGCTGATAAACATGAGTTTACTTTCACCTTTTTAAACATGTGAGTATTTTTGTGTTTGAATGTTTTTGCAGTGGTGTTGAACTGATATGATGAGCTCTTCTACCAACACATCCTGTATCAGGGTGTAAGGAGTAAAGTCTTGACAGATGCAATGAACACCACAGAGTGCACTCTGACCCTTCTTCAGACAACTCCTGACACCTCGGCAGATAAGAATGTGAAGAATCCCTACTGTTAATCTCCACAGCAATTTCATGCTCTGACGTTTTTCAAGCGTGGGGCATCAGGGATTACTCAGTGTAATTATTATACTTGAGGCTAATTGGCATATTTAGTGTAATTAGGTCTACTTTGTGAGAGTCAGTTTAGTCTGCTCTATGAGGGTCAGACTGGTTTCAGTTAAGACATAAACACAATCATCGATTCGACAAGACCTGTTGCAAAGTACTACACATACCACCTTCATTTAAAGACCTAGAAAACATAATTATCAGCTACTGATGATGTGGTGAGGCTGTGATTGTACATGGACACATGACGAATGATGCGTTTGTGTTTCTTTTTAATCCCACCGGTCACAATAGTGACCGCAGAAAAATGTTTAATTTCTAAGGCTATAAAAATGTTACTGAATGATCTATCAATGCATTTACAGCAAATATTGAAATAAGAAAGGAGTCTCAATGATATATATGCAGTGTCACATTTTTACTGTAAATTGTCACATGACCAGAGCTGTTTATTTCCTGTTTGCGCCAAGAGAAGAGGATGGCAGCAACAAAGCTCCCAAAGAAAAGGCTAATAAAGTATGTTAACATAAAGATAGGACATAGATTTTTGGTACACATCATGTTTAAGGTGTCAACCAGTCATGTGGCCATACCGCCTTGTGGATGCCCGATCCCATCAGATCTCGGAAGCTAAACGAGGTTGGGCCTGGTCAGTACCTGGATGGAAGACCGTGAGGGAGCACCAGGAAGCCTGGATGAATGCAGTGTGAGAGTGAGTGGTTGGTGGTGATCGGAAGGGCTGATGGAGCAGACTGGCAGCCTCACCTCTGTCAGTCTACCCCAGGGCAGCTGTGGCTACATATGTAGCTTACCACCATGGAGTATGGAGTGAATTAATAAAGCAACGTATAGTGTCTTTGAGTGCCTTGAAAATCACTATATAAAACCAATGCATTATTATTATTATCATGACAAAGTCATGCCATTTCAGGAATGGCTGTCAGTGGATGAGAGCATGATCCCATACTATGGCCGACATGGATGTAAACAATTAATCAAAGGCAAACTAATTCGTTTTGGTTACAAGGTATGGAATCTTGCCTCATCTGGTAGATACATGTACTACATGGAGCCATATTGTGGATCGCGCACCCTCCTCCCAGAGACAGGGTTGGGTCAGGGACCCAGTATTTTTATCAGTCTGGCAGAGCAAGCTCAGGTGCCTCAAAGTTGCAAGTTCATCCATGACAACCTCTTTACCACTCTTTCACTCAAGGATGAGATGACAAAAAGAGGATATCGGAGCTCTGGAACCATGAGGCAGAATCGCCTGTTGAATGCCTTCATGAAGTTACCCCGGGGAACTTCTGAGGTTCTGTGTCAAGGAGAGAAGCTGCTGATCAGTTGGGAAAACAATAACATTGTCACAGCGGCAACAAACATGGAGGGAAAATACACTGAGACCTCTGTCAAGAGATGGAACAAGCATCAATGTGTCTTTGACAACATCCAACAACCAAAGAGCATCAGTCAATACAATGAGCACATGGGTGGTGGAGACCTTCACGACCTACAGGTTTCATGATACCATATCTTGTTGTTTCAAATATTTTTATTAGAAATTTTTTCCATAAAGACACATACATAACAAGCACCGACAAGAAAAAAGAAAGAGAAAAAAAAAGAACCCAGCAAAAAGACAGTAAAAATTTAAAAAAAAACCCTCCCTCACCTTCCCCACACCCCACAGTGCTATCCATCAGTTGAATTTAATGATCCATACTTTCCAAATATGAAATGAGTGGTTTCCACATTTGTTTAAAATCTTCCAGTTTATCATTAACATTGTAACGGATCCTTTCTAAATGGAGAGTGTCTGTCATTACTGATATCCATGCCTTTAATGAGGGAACTTCTTTTCCTTTCCATAAAAGGAGAATCAGTCTCTTTGCGGACATCAGGCCGTATGACATGAGACGGGCTTGTGTGCTTTTGAGTTTTTTAGATTGCTCCGAGACCCCAATAATAATCCAAATAGGATCAAGCTGTAACTTTACCTGAAAAAGCTGTGAGAAAAATAAAAATAATGATGTCCAAAAGCCCTGCAACTTATTGCACAATACAAAACTATGTAGTAAATATGCTTCTTCACATTCACATTTGTCACAAAGTGGTGATACTTCAGGAAATATTTTATGCAACCGAGCTTTTGAGTAATGCAACCTGTGTAGTATTTTGAACTGAATTAAACAATGCCGGACATTTATAGAGCACAAATTAACACGGTTCAGGCCTTTAATCCAAATATCTTCCTGGATTTCCAATCCCAGTTCCTTTTCCCAAGCAGACCTTATCTTATCTGTGTCAATTTGTAAAAGTGATAACAATGTGTCGTATATGAGTGAAATTGTGTTTTTTCCTGTCACACAGTCCATTAGACATTGGTCCAACTTATCTGGAATTGCAGTTTCAAAAAATTGAACATGGCATCTTACATAATTCCTTATTTGCAGATATCTGAAAAAGTTACTGGTTGGTAAATTATATTTCTCTTTGAGCTGTTGAAATGAGGCAAAGTTGCCTTGTAAGTACAACTGTCCTATGTTTTGTAACCCCATCTCTTTCCAATGGTCAAATGTTCCATCAATGACTGAGGGTGTAAATGATGGGTTAGCTGCTATCGGGGTTGCAAAGGACAGAGCTCTTAGCTTGAAATCTTTGACTATCTGACTCCAGATTCGAATGGTGTTTTAAATTAGAGGATTTTTATTATAATAAGAGTTTTTGACACAAATAGGGGAAAGCACCACTGCACCAAGGGCATAGGGAGTACATTCTTCCCTTTCCATATCAAGCCAACTCCCCACCAGCACGTTATCATCTAACCAGTAAGCAATATATTGTGTATTAGTTGCAAAGTAATAATACTTAAAATCCGGCAAGGCCAGACCACCATTAGTTTTTGTTTTGCAAAGGTGATTCTTCTTTATTCGGTGTCTTTTGTAATTCCAAATAAATGGAATAAAGATTGAATCCAATTTTTTAAAGAATGAGGCATTAAGATATAAAGGAATGTTTTGGAACAAGTATAAAAGTTGAGGGAGACAGACCATTTTAATAGCATTTACTCTACCAATTAAGGAGAGAGGGAGTGATTTCCAAAATTCAATCTTTTTTGTAAACGTTTCTAATATCTTTGCAAAGTTTGCTTCATATAGAGCCTTATATGATTTTGTTATTTCAATTCCTAAATATGTAAATTTTTCAGGAGTTATCCTGAAAGGCATGTGATTAAGTAAGTTGGCGTCACCGCATTTAATTGGCATCATCTCACTCTTTCCCCAGTTTATTCTGTATCCTGAAAAGGAACTAAAAGTTTCCATTGTTTCTAACACCTTAGGGATTGAATCTAATGGTTTAGTTATGTACATCAAGACATCATCTGCATATAAAGAAATTTTATTTGAAGTATATTTGGTATTGTAACCATGAATGTTATCGTGTCTTCTAATTGTTTCAGCCAGAGGTTCTAATGCAAGAGCAAAGAGGAGAGGACTTAGAGCACATCCCTGCCGTGTACCACGGAATAATTTTAAAGGCTCTGAAAGAGTCCTATTTGTAAGAATCCTGGCTTGTGGGTGAGTGTATGAATGAGAAACACATTATACATCATCAGTAGAACCTATGTGTGGTTAAAAGGCACTATGAATGCAGACCACTTACCATTAGATAAACTGTAACTATCACAGTTCACCTGTTTAAGGGAAGAAAAGGGCACAGTGTGACTGACAGTGAGATTCTGACTGATTGATTAATTCACATCTGATCGTTTCTTATCCATCTTTGCTGCTTGTAGTTTTTCTGACTGAGACGGTGTTGAAAGGTCCATGGAAGCTTTCGGACATTAGTTTGTCACATTAGCAACCTACCAAATAAAGCTGCACCCTGGATTCAGATAGATATTTACAACTGTGTAGTGGAGGTGGCCTGGACTCTGGCATGATCAGAAACATGATGGTGGGATACTGTGAAAAAAATATGTACTTAGTGCCAAGAAATAAATTTCTTTATGCATTGAAGTTTGGGCATGCAGCAGCCTGCCAGAAGAGGTAACAAACCAAACACTAGTTTACCCCTACCCCTAGTTCCACTCTTTCTTGTGATGCTATTAACAAGTCATTGCATTAATATCAACATATTTAGATATTAAGGTGCAATCTATGCAATAGCTAGTTTATGATTAATACAAACAGTAATGAGTGTGGCTGTATGCAGGTTGTAACAATCATTACTTGATGTAAAGTCAAGATCATTTTTTATCACTGACACTTCATTACACTGCAGCTAGCATTGTTGGAAAGGTCAAGTCATGCAGTTTCATGTGCTACACCTCACTGCAATATATACTTACTACAATTAAAATAGAATCTAGCAAGTCAGCATATTTAGCTAGATAACATGACACATTTACCTGCCCCCTCAACTCCTTCTGCCTACTTTCCCTCCATCTCCCCTCCCTCCACCTTTCCTCCTGTCCTTAGGATGAGTACAAACGTGCACTCTTGAATAGTGTTGTGAGGATTGGTTCAGGCCTCTTTGTTTGTTTCCTACAGAGCCAGAGCTGTGAATACCCACCAGACAGGAGAGACAGCTCAGGTCATGAGGAAGTATTTACTGAATTTGACAAAGACATCGTTGGACTGCTATCAATGACCTTTAATCAGGTGTCTTGGTCAGATCTGATGGCAAGTTCTCCCAAAATTTAATGGTGGCTTTCATGTTACAATGGACATTTTGAGTTGCTATATTAGGAAACTACAGGTGACTCTGACACCAATGATGACAGCTCTCTTGCATCCAAGTGTCCCAGTAAAGACATGCTAATGTGACAGAGAGACTTCATAAACATTAACAGGCATGATCCATTTTACTATTTACATGTGTTGCTTTCCTGCTGTGACACATGCCCTCTGTAAAAAATACCTATGACCACACCTTTGGTGGAACACTTGAGATTGTTGTTATTCGATGCAAATGTGATGAATGTAGCTTCCACTGTAAAAAGTCAGTTACTGTACCACTAACTAGGCAAATTGCCATAGACCAGTTCAGTAGTAAGAAAAATTCTTTTAAAAATATACATTATTAAGATAAAATGTCTGCTTAAAAAGTAAGGGCATTAATCCCTAACATGGTCTATATAGTTTATATTGTATGCCTTCACAGGACTGACCTGAGCCAGGAATTCCCTCATAACAAGTGTCTATAGCAAGTTTTAAAATATACATCTATTGAGAATATATAAATAGCCTGTATGGCATTTTTTAATGGATGATGCATTTTCACCTAATGTTTCAGAAAGCAGGGAGAGTGCTTTTTTTACACCACTCATTTATGGAGAAAAGTATCACACAAGACATGGAAACATAACAACCATAATGATTTAAATGTATTTTATTGAAACTGAAAATGGAATGGTACGTAGCCAGTCCTGTGGGCCCTGAGTCATCTGAATGACATTTCCTCTGGCATCCTGCCTGGAGCCTCATGTGGAACCGAGGAGCAGCTGATCGTTATGATTGTTTTGGTCTTCGACGTAAATGTCTCCCTGTCTCCCTTCTTCTCTCCCTCAGAGTCATCTTCATCAGAGGGGCTGTAATCAGAGTGTTCCTCCATGTTGTCTTCCTGACACATTCTCCTCAATTTAAAAAAAAAAAAATCTGATCAATGGCCTTTTGCATTAGAAGTTTGACTGCCATAACCTGAGTCACTGAAATGGCAGCTCCGGTATGTTTACAGTATCATGCCCTCCAGTCCATCCTTTGTTCTCAGTTCTGACTTCAGTTGGCTCAGAATTAATGAATTCCTTGTTCATTTTTAGCATATTGTGTTGTATTGCAGGTGCTTGTGCTTGCAGGTGTAGATCTTGTGACCGTGCCAAGGCATCCTCTGCCCTCTGTATGATGTCTGTTCAGTTTTACTCTTTCAGTGTTTTGAGATTCCCATCCATGACTCTTTAAAGACCAACAGGTGTCTGTTGTCTCTGTGGCAACCTGGACACATGTGGGGGGAACACAGGCAGCTCTTGGTCTCCCCAAAAATACAGACATGACATGTACAGTTTCAAGATTCCCTAAAACTAACCCTTTTTCTTGATTTGACCCACACTAGAGACTCTAAAAACATTTCAAATGCCAATAAAATCAGATCATAATAAGTAAAAATGATAATATTAATAATAATATAAAGATGGAAGCATTGTTTGTTTACCTCTTTTAGTAGACTTGTAGACTTGTAGGCAGGAGACAGAATGACCACGTCATGAAATGACATTTCTCCAAATGAGAGGAAACACGAAAACAGCAGCTGCAAAGACAACCCTATGCTATGATTAATTTGCAACTGACTTTATTACACGATGTGATCGTCTTATATTAAGATGAATTAAAGAGCAGCTGGAGCTTGAGATTTAATTAAGATTCAGCATTCACCTTCTGCTGAGGTACCTTTCCTGCTTAATTTAAATTAGACCATAGACGTGGCTAAGTGTTGGATTTAAAGCTCTACAGTGTGCTGATATCCTTGCTTTGCCCTCCACACAACACTCCAATTACTGCATCATTGCAAAGAGCATGGAGGGAAATAACCATATTTTGAAATGCGGTCTCTGAGCAGACACAGGGTATGGGTGAATAAACTCTATCAATAAGAGGAAAGCGTCCCAAAGGTTTGTTGTTTCTGTTGTTTGTTTTCCTTTCTTTTAATATCCAGTCATGTCAATTAACTGTGGGATGCATACAGATCACTTAACTGCTCAGTTTTTCTCAGTCTCTTAGATTCCTTCTGTCTCTTTGCTGCTCTGATCCTCACTACGACAACAAATGGTTGACATATTATCCCCATAGTCTTCAAAATCATAATACTAAATTAGACAAACTGGATGGACAGAGTATTTGGGGTGGTACACCAGTGTTTCTGTTCTAGTGTCTGACAAACCAACAATTTAATTGGTAAGAAATCATTGTACGCATTGAATATGGATTTAATAACTAATTTCAATGTAAGACAGAGATAACCCAAGAAAACACAAAATGCAGTTTTTACAGGATGATTTTATTCTTTGAAAAAAAAAATACTGTCCAGCTCATCTTGCCCTATGTGATACCAATCTACCACATGACCAAATCCATTTGTCACTTGGGTTCAGTTTCACCAGACACACTCACATATGATCACTGCCAGGCTTGTTGAATTTAAGCATCACTAAACAGAACCTGTCTGGTATTATGAAGTAGCTAAAGGGTCTCTAAAAGCAGCACATGATGCCACGTTCTAAAGAGATTCAAGAACAGATGAGAAACAAAGTCATTGACATTCATCAGTCTGGAGGGTTACAAAGCCATTGCTGAGGCTCTGAGACTCCAGAGAACCACAGTGAGAGACGTTATCCACAAATGGAGGAACATGGAACAGTGGTAAACCTTCCCAGGAGTGGACCAATGACCAACATTTCTCCAAGAGCATCCATATCTAATCCAGGAGTCACAGAAGAACCCAGAGGAACATCCAAAGATCTGCAGACCTCACTGGCCTCGGTTAAGGTCCATCTACAGTTAGGTCCATAAGTATTTGGACATTGACACAATTTTCAGCATTCCAGCTCTGTACAACACCACAATGGATTTGAAATGAAACAATCAAGATGTGCTTAAAGTGCAGACTTTGAGCTTTAATTTGAGGGCATTTACATCCAAATCAGATGAACGGTGTAGGAATTACAATACATTTTATATGTGCCTCCACCTTTTTAAGGGACCAAAAGTAATTGGACAATTGACTACTCAGCTGTTCCATGGCCAGGTGTGTGTTATTCCCTATTTATTTCATTTACAAGGAGCAGATAAAAGGCCTGCTGTTCATTTCAAGTGTGGTATATTCATTTGGAATCTGGTGAGGTCATCTCTCAATATGAAGTCCAAAGAGCTGTCACTATCAGTGAAGCAAGCCATCATTAGGCTGAAAAATCAAAATAAACCCATCAGAGAGTTAGCAAAAACATTAGGTGTGGCCAAATTAACTGTTTGGTACATTCTTAAAAAGAGAGAACACACTGGTGAGCTCAGCAACGCCAAAAGACCTGGAAGACCACGGAAAACAAGTGTAGTGGATGACAGACGAATCCTTTCCCTCATTAAGAAAAACCCCTTCACAACAGTTGGCCACATCAAGAAAACTCTCCAGGAGGTAGGTGTATCTGTGTCCAAGTCAACAATTAAGAGAAGACTTCACCAGAGGAAATACAGAGGTTTCACCACAAGGTGTAAACCATTGGTGAGCCTCAAAAACAGGAAGGCCAGATTAGAGTTTGCCAAGAAACATCTAAAAGAGCCTGTGCAGTTCTGGAACAACATCTTATGGACAGAGGAGACAAAGATCAACTTGTACCAGAATGATGGAAAGAGAAGAGTATGGAGAAGGGAAGGAACTGCTCAAGATCCAAAGCATAGCACCTCATCAGTGAAGCATGGTGGTGGTAGTGTAATGGCGTGGGCATGTATGGCTGCCAGTGGAACTGGATCTCTTATATTTATTGATGATGTGACTGCTGACAAGAGCAGCAGAATGAATTCTGAAGTGTTTCGGGCAATATTATCTGCTCATATTCAACCGAATGCTTCAAAACTCATTGGACGGCGCTTCACAATGCAGACGGACAATGACCTGAAGCATACTGCGAAAGCAACCAAAGAGTTTTTAAAGGCAAAGAAGTGGAATGTTCTGCAATGGCCAAGTCAATCACCTGACCTGAATCCAATTGATCATGCATTTCACTTGCTGAAGACAAAACTGAAGGGAAAATGCCCAAAGAACAAGCAGGAACTGAAGACAGCTGCAGCAGAGGCCTGGCAGAGCATCACCAGGGATGAAACCCAGCGTCTGGTGATGTCCATGAGTTCCAGACTACAGGCTGTCATTGACTGCAAAGGATTTGCAACAAAGTATTAAAAAGTTACAATTTGATTTATGATTATGTTAGTTTGTCCAAATACTTTTGGTCCCTTAAAAAGGTGGAGGCACATATACAATGTATTGTAATTCCTACACCGTTCATCTGATTTGGATGTAAATGCCCTCAAATTAAAGCTCAAAGTCTGCACTTTAAGCACATCTTGATTGTTTCATTTCAAATCCATTGTGGTGTTGTACAGAGCTGGAATGCTGAAAATTGTGTCAATGTCCAAATACTTATGGACCTAACTGTACATGATTCCACAATAAGGAAGACTCTGGGAGGAAATGGCATCATGGGAGTGTTGGAAGGCTCAAACCACCCTTGACCAAAAAGAACATAAAGGTTCGTCTGACATTTATAAAAAAAATATCTGAATGAGCCCCAAGACTTTTGGGATAACATCCTGTGGACTGATGAGTCAAAGGTGGAACTTTTTGGAAGATATGGGTTACATCTGGTGTAAAGCTAATACTGAATTCCACAAGAAGAACATCAGACCAACAATGAAACATGGTGGTGGTAGTGTGATGGTTTGGGGCTGCTTTGCTTCCACAGAACCTGGATGACTTGTCTTAATTGATGGAGTCATGAATTCTGCTCTCTATCAGAAAATCCTCCTGGAGAATATCCACCATCAGTTCATGACCTAAAGCTCAACATAAATGGGTTTATAGCATGACAAAGAGCCAAAGCAAAGTCCACCTCTGAGTGACTCAAAAAGAACTAAATTAATACTGGGCATACTTTTTTACATCACTATATTACTAGTCGTTAAATGGCTAGATTAAACTATTTAGGCAGTCATGGCAAAAAATTACAGTTAAATTAGTTTACTGGATTACAGTATCTCCTGAAGAGGCACTATAGGGTATGAGGTAAATGCGTTTCATGTGGTTTCAGTCCTGATAAGTTAGAGCAGTTTGTATAGTGTTGCAGAATAAAAGGAGAGTGAAAGTCTACTGTGAAGTGGTTGACTCCAGATGATGCAGTCTACACCTTATTGTGCTAAAGGGACACAGCACAATCCTGTGTTTAGTTATTTGTGGCCATCGTATTTTGTATCATGCTCAAGATCTGATTAACTGACGATTACATTTGTTTGGAAGCCACAGTATAGAGATGGACACAACAGTTTCACTGTTTGACTGTTCTCCAGCTGGATGAACACACAGGAAACTTTGTGGAATTGCTGATACTATCCAAGGTATCAGTAAAAGACTTTGAAAAAAGGACCTGCCCTTAAAATGGACCAGCAGGGGAGAGGCGCAGGTTTACCTGAGGTGCTACAAAAGTTCCAGTCTCAAAGCACAAATTAATCCCTCAAATTTAATTTCATGCATAAAGATAGTGTTATCTTCATTAAAACGTCCTGACAGCTCTGATGGAGACAGGATTCATCCTGAAAAGCTTTATTACAATTAATTAAAATTAAAATAATTTAACCTGGTCCAACAACACCACCGCCCTGGTGAAAAAAGCACAGCAGCGCCTGCACTTCCTGCGCCGGATGAGGAGAGTTTCCCTCCCCCCTCCCATCCTCACTACTTTCTACAGAGGCGCCATCGAGAGCCTGCTGACAAGCTGCATCTCAGTCTGGTTTGGGGCCTGCAAGGCCTCTGACTGGAAATCTCTGCAGAGAGTGGTGAGGACAGCGGAGAGGATCATCGGGTGTCCACTCACTTCCATCCGGGACATTGGGCAGAAGCGTTGCCTCACCAGAGCTCAACGCATCTACTCGGACACCACCCACCCACACCATGGTCTGTTTTCCCTGCTGACCTCTGGCAGGAGGTTCTGCAGCATCCGCAGCAGGACGTCCAGGTTCAGGGACAGTTTCTTCCCCCTGGCTGTTAGACTGTTGAACACTCACATATTTCAATAAATACTGTCACAATTCCACCACTTTTATTTATTTATACTTTTATTTTTTTTATTTTCATAACTCCTTAAATATACTGCACTTTATATGTTATATGTTACACTTTTTTATCCATTGCGAGCCAAGCAACGATATCTCGTTCAACATGTGCACTGACAGTGTGTTTGTTAAATGACAAATAAAACAAGTCTAAGTCTAAGTCTTACAAACCTTTCCACTGTACAAACCTGGAATCTGTGTGAAATAGTTAAGCTGTCAGATGTGTAGAAAAACACACAATGTAATTTACGATCAGATGGTGACTGTGCTCATAGTATTACCGATGCTGTGGCACCTGCACAAACGCACAAACCATTTTTAACTTTAAGAGGCAGTTAATGGTTCTGTTGCTCTGTGATGCTTCAGGTATTTCTGATTGTCAGAGGAGAGATTCTGACACAAAGCCAGCAGTGGAAGGAAGCAGACATGACTTGAATAGATAATGTTCGTACAAAATTACAATTCATTCAGACAACTATGAAAGACATGATTGTAAAATTCAAACATTATTTTAAAAGCTTCAGATCTGCCTGAGTCACATTCACTCCCTGTATAAGCTGCATTAGGAGAGATATTTCAGTGTGCTATGTAACAGATGTGGTAGCCTACAAGAGACACATAAAAGAAGCACACTACATAAAAGTTGAGCTGCGATGCTGCAGAGGTCTGTGTGTGTGCACCTTGCTGACTAAAAGACACGCTTTTAAACTCTCTGCAGCTTTCATTCTGAGCGTAACCACGATGGCATATTAGCACCAAAGTAGAAATAAAACATTATGGAGGAGGGTGAGGGAGGTAGTATTCTGAGAACATACTTATTTCTCATATTAAAGCAAATTTGTGAGAAAAGAATTTGTGTTTTTTCCTGAGACTGCAAAGTTGGAAATTTTGTGAGAAAGTCAACTTTTGTCCAGGAACCACATCGCTTCAGTGCTCAGGGTTTGATCTCACCCTCAACACCACAGACATCCCCAGGCCAACACATGCAGGGGTGGGTAGAGTAAATAATAACGGGACTAAAGTACAAGTACTGTTACTTTATAATATAATGGCTCAAGTAGAAGTAAAAATACTCATAAAAATGAGTACTTTAGTAAGAGTATAAAAGTACCTCGTACAAAAACTACTCCAGTAGTGAGGAACTTCAGATGAATTTACTACAAAAACAAACCATCACTCCCTGAAGGAGAGGCTGGGATACATTAATTAAAAAATGACCTTCTACTAAATTTTGCCACAATAAATTATTCAGTAGCTGAACATAACAACTGTTACCCAGTGTCTGGCTTGTTTTCAAAACACCAACTTTTGAAACCAGTAGCAAAGTAACAACAATAATCTCTTAACAAGGAGTTATCATTGACTGAACCCTTGAACATCAAGTCTGTCCACTTGTGTATGTTCATATCAATCCATATCAATAATATATCATTTCAAAGTCTGCATAAAAATAGAATCATCATAATAAAGGTGAGCCTCATATTCAGATAGCGGAACCTTCCCAACCTGTATGCTTTGCCAAACTGTGTGATTGAATCCACTTGTTCTAAAATATCCTGACTAACATCAAAACAGTCATTGTTTTAGAACGGTCAGAGGAACTTTTTCTAAAATTTAGCCCAACTTTGGAGCGTTATTTCATGCCCTTGCATAAGCTAGCGTGATATGTTTGTTATGTGTTTCTTCCTTAGGTTCTCTAGTTTCATATGATATATGTATCCCCTGTACGTTGCATTAACAATGGACCCTCTACACCCGCTAAAAGGTGCTATATAGTTAAGCCAGCGACAGGCTACCTACAGAGGTGGGTTGTGCAGTAGAAAGACCCTCCTCATTGTGTTAACCTGCTTTGAATATAGGTTAACTCACTAAAATAAAATAAAAAAAATACTTAAGTACATGTAACGGAGCAAATGTAACACATTACTACCCACCACTGAACATGACAGCGCACATGTTAGTCAGGAGGGGCAACAGTTTATCATCTCAGCCAAATCAGCATCCAAAATCCAAGTGGACACAATATAGAGGTCCACTGATTTTATGTTCTCCATCCCACAGGGAGCATGTTATTTCATTGTGCAGTGCTAATGAAGAGACACCTGTCTGTATGTACCACATACATAGATGACAGTTTGTTTTACTAGGGCAGTAAGGAAACATTTAATGTGTTTCTTGAAAGTATCTAGTTTAATATTTGCAGGAAGCAGTGCTGTATCTCTGAAGGAGATCTGACTGGTTAAATGAACTGTTCTTGTCTGTCTTTAACGAGTGGACATTTATTGTCTTGCTTTGCTTTTGTAATGTAAAAACTCAGTTTAATCTTCTTTTCAACTTAATTTGTTGACTTTATCCTTCTGGCTGGGGTAAATCCCAGGACCCAGAGTTTGTTTTGACCGCCTGCTCTACCCAGAGCAACATTTGCTTACTCCAATGAGACTGAAGTTCCCAGTTCAGTCTGCTATGTGCATTTTGTTGAAGCTTTGTAATTTAGGTCGACAAGACAGCTTTACAAATACCGTCTTTATTAAATTACCCACAGCATCATGTTTTTGAAGCTTCTCAGTATTGTCTCTATTGCAGTGCATACACACAAACATATCCACTCTACATGTGATTAGAAATAAGCACTGGAATGACAAACTGGTCAACACATGTCAAGTCACACGTGACATTTAGTTTGCCACAGTAATGAACAGTTTTGAAAGAAGGAAAATAATGTGTTAATGTTTGAGATAAAGCCAGTAGATTGACATCTTAATAAAGACACATACAGGATGCAGATCTGATCTGAGACTGAAGCTTTTCATTCTCACTCAGATCTTCCGTTGTCTGCTGACAGTCAGCTCATCAGAGCTGTGACAGGTTGATTTCTGCTGCTGCATGCCTGAGATTACATTATGAATACATCTGCTAGGAGTGACATCCAGCCAGGCCATCACTCCTATGGTCTAAATTGCAGCCTCCCATACGGCAAACCTCTTGTGCCAGAGAGCAAATTAAAAATTTTGCTGGATTATTAATTCAGAAAATAGTAAAAAAAATAAGTGAGCTGTCCTCAGTGGCTCACACTAAAGCCTTTACTGAATGGTAACTGCATGATTTACTAGGAAAAATAGTGGAGAAGAGATGAAGAATACTTAAGAGAATGATAAACACTTAGGAGGTCAGTGAGGCCAGCGACTGCAGATCAGAGGTGTGCAGCTCCAGATCCAGAGACACCCGCTGAGAGAACAAACACAACCTATAGGAAAGAGAAGACTTAGAGTTCATCATGTGCAATGGTGGTTTATAACTGTATGGAAGAGAGAAAGCAGAGCGTAGTGGGGAGGAGCCCAGTGCATCATTGGGATCCCCCAACAGTCTAAACTTGTAGCAGCATTACTAAGAGACAGCTCAGGTGATCCTGAGCAGTCCTAACTATCAGCTTTATCAAAGAGGAAAGATTTTATGCCTAATCTTAAAAGTAGAGAGGGTGTCTGCCTCCTGAACCCAAACTGGGAGCTGATTCCATAAGAGAGGAGCTGATAACTGAAGGCTCTGCCTCCCATTCTACTTCTGGAAACTCTGGAACCACAAGTAAACCTGCAGTCTGAGAGCGAAGGGCTCTGTTAGGATGATAAGGTACAATAAGGTACTGTATACAATACAGTCAAAGGTTTGGCCATTTCTCATTTTTACAATTTTCCACAGTGTAGAAAAAAATGGAGGACCTGAAGCCGATGAAATACCTCATATGTAATCATGAAATCACCACCACAAAAGTGTAAATAAAGGAAGATGCAAATTCATCCTACAATTCATCCTTACAATATGTGAGACACATGAGACAATAGGTTGTGTAGCAAAGAGAAACAATCGTCCTTTATCATATCAACACACAAACTAACGGCTCCTCAGGTTTGAGCCCACATTAATGCTACCCAGAGTTCATGTAGTTTGTGCTGCATCAGATGACCTGACCTGCAAAATCACCCCATAAACCCAACTGAGATGGATGACGGATGAGTTGGTGCACAAAGTGCAGGAAAATCAGCGAACAAGTGTTGAGCACACGGTGGGAACTTCTTTAAGGCTGCTGGAAAAGCTCCAGGTGATGGTCTCTTGAAACTAATTGGAAAATGATCAGTGTGCAAAGCTATTAGCAAAGTAAAAGGAGGAGAAAATTGCATTTTAAACTCATGTATTTCTGCTCTGTTTACTCTTTCTCGCTGACTATTTAAATCCAAATGTGTCTTTTCCTCGTTTTATTGTCTTCAGTCATCTCACTTTGTAGACGCTGCTCCACATTTCTTTCATTTTTTCAGAGATTTTATCAAACATGGTCTTGGCAGGGTGAGGTGCGAGTCAGTTCAGGTGATCTCTGCCAGCTCTAATCTCAAGGGCTGCAGACACAGTGTAGAATGTACACCCGAGGGCCTTAGGGATGAATCATTAATAACAGCAGCTACAGCTCGGGACTGGAACTCTTCTATTTACTTTCTCCTACAAGCACACACCACCAAGACAGTGTATCCATACACCGTACAACCAGGGTTATTTCTCCGCATGTGTCCTTTTCTGAAACAGTTCCTGCTCACTGTTAGCTCATGAAAAGGCTAATAGCATATTTGGCCGTTGATCATTTGTATCTGTATGCACGGTCTCAGTGTGGCATTTGGCTGAGAGATATGCTTGTGCAGCATGACATTATGACAGCCCTGACATTTTAGACCTTAATGTTGCACATGCTGTTTTGCATCAGAATATGTCTCTCTAAAATCATCAGTCTTATTTTCTCTACCTTTATTCTCAAATACCAACATTTGACCTCAACTCTGAGCACAGATAATGAGAATAAGGTCTCTCTTTTTCTTTGTTTTGTTTTCAATTACTTAGGACAATGTAAAGAATGCTAATGAGGCTGGGCAATTAAGATGACCAGAAGGAACACAACAAAAACTCACCTTACACTTGGTAAGGAGAATATAGTGCGTAGGCATGATCACAGATCCCATTACACATTGTTAATTTCAAAATACAGGGTAATGCAGCTATAACCCTGCATTGGTGATGTTCACCAGTCACCCTGAGCTGTGATAGAAAAGTGGGCTGTATTTTCTTCTTGAATAATCCTCTTCAGTCAACACTAAGTATACACTGAACTCCCCCCTCTAATACAGCATATGTTACTCTGACTTCTTGAGCTTGATCTGTTGGAAGCAGGAAAAATGGACAACATAAATATCTAAGTGACTTTAGCAAAGGCCAGACTGTGATAGTGACAGACAACCAGTGATCCAGCAACAGGGTTATGGGCCCCAAAGGCAAAAGGGCTCCAGAGGTGCGGACCGGAAAGAGTTCCCACACTGACACATGTCCACCTCTTGAAAATCTTGAGTCCTGCATTCATGATGTGACTTTGACATGTACCACTGATCCAGACATTGCTGCAGACCAAATACACTCCTATGGGGAAAGAGTATTCTGGGATGGCAGCAGCCTCTTTTGACAGGGTGATGTGTCCTGACACAATCCAAACATCATTCAGGAGTGGTTTGAGGAACATAACAAAGATGTGGCATTTTGTGTTGACTTGGCCTCTTAAGGCTCCAAATCCATTCTGTGCAATGTGATGGGGAAAAAAAAAGTGGGATCCACAGAGGTCCTGCCTCACAATTTACAGATCCTACAGGATCTGCTGCCTGATACCACAGGACACAAGGAGAACCTACACAATGTTAGGCAGGTGGTTTTAATGCTGCACAAGATCAGTGTATGGGTATATTTTTTAAAAGGTATTTAACATGCTAAAAAATTCCAAACAAGATACATTTGTATGGTAAGCATGAGCAATTCTAACAACCTGAGAATGTAATATGCACATAAACTAAGGTTATGCATCTCTGAGTTGAAGGTGAATGGCAGAAAGGGCCTCTTGTAGCAATGACACTAAAAAAAGGTAATTTCACATGGACATCAATGATAACATGGATAGCTGCAAGAAATAAAAACCTTGGATGATGTGTGTTCCATCAGTTTAATTATTATGGCTGATGTTGAATGGCTGTGGATGAGGGAGGAAACAAAGATGCTTTACTCACTGTGTGATGACTGTTGATAGTGAACACCTGCTTATGCTTAAGCTGATCTCATGTAAACTACATTTTTAGTACCTAAACGTATGAGTGAAGATTTTTCCTTCTTTAGTTCTCATTTCTAAGTTTAGGATTGTTTGTTGTGGAAGTCGGACCAATCTGCAGTGCAGCTAACACAATAAGAACACCATTATCTTGTTTTATCATGTGTTTTTTTCATACCAGGCGTCCCTAATATCACCACTTAGTTACAATATATATTATAAACCAAGAACATGTATAATATTTTGAGTTCACAGAATATTTAAAATGTTCTTATTTGTTTGTTGGCTTGGTTTTTCTTTCTACCTATGTAATGTAAAATGAAATACATGTGAGCAGCAATTAAGCAAGTTAAGTGTAAAAGTCGGTGTCCCTTTAAGTTTCTCAAAAACGTAGAAACTGCATCAAAAAAGTGTGAAGAAAAGCTTTAGGAGCTTGTTTGCTCCCATCCACTTCAACAAACCCAGTAAACATGCTGATCCTGAATTTGATCACTGCATCAGCCTTCCCACCTCCCAAGCAGCAGCACCACCAGCACCACCTGGAACAAACAGCTTCTGGTCAGCCTGGGAGTAAGGTAATCAATGAGTCAAGTCAAGCGCAGCCCGTTCTGCCTCTCCCACCATCAAAGCAGATTTATTACATGTCCGTCATGGGAGGTTGGGGAAGAGGTGATGCTGGAGTTCAGAGAGGGGGAGCAGAGCTCGATGAAGGAGAGGCTCGATGGAGCTATTAACTGCAGGAGAAGAGTGATCAGCCTGTGATGAGCTGTTGGATAGGCCCTGAACTGGGGCAGTGGGAGATACTGCAAAGGTTCATTACAGCTAGTTCATCTTGTGTTGTGTTGCCTTCAGCTGCCTTCTCTCCCAGGTCCACTCCTCAGACAGCCTGGGCTCTTATCTGCCTCAGTCCAATCAAGCTCTTGTCAGTGGTGGAAGCTTTGTAGGGGCTAGAAACACCAGCCTGATTGTATGACAGGAGTGACATGGCTGGATCAGACTGAAATTTAGCTCTAAATGGATGCAAAATGAGGCTGTCAACACAGTGTTGCTGGGAAGTTTCTTGTACTGTTGACTATGCATCCTACAATGGACCATAACCTACTGAGGAATAATCCCAGTTTGTTGCAATCTCTTGTCCATTACAAGTTTAAAATTGTACACAACAAATAAAGACTTTTTACAGGGTACGACTGTCACAAAATATGAAATTGTCACTAAAGCAGTATTTACATTTAACAAAACACAAATAAAAGAGCTCCCCGTTATTTTCTCGAAACATTCCTCCCTGACAGAACAGCATGATGGAAAGACAGTTTGAAGATGTCAAATTTGCCTAACAGGTGAGCATTTATTACTCCAAATATGACCCCAAATACAAAACAATGGCAAAATAATACTGCAAAAGAGTTAATTCACCTGTAGTAGATGTAAAATTGTTGTGCAAAGTAAATGAGGAAAAACTCCCAATTGAGGAATTGTGTGTGTGTGTGTGTGTGTGTGTGTGTGTGTGTGTGTGTGTGCATCCATCTACTAAGGGCATGCAAACTGTCTTTCGTGCCCTCTGTGAATGTTTATGGACCAATATGAGAGTAGTTTGTTTGTTTATACCATCATGAAATGCTGCAACCCAGCTGCACCGCATCATTTTCACAGCACATTATGGCTCCATTCTGGCCATTGTTTGCTACAATTTCAGGTGCAGAATTTGTTTCCTGCTGTCAACATGATCAGACCTAGATTATTAACTGCAGTCTGTTCCTCTGGAAGATGTCCCTCTTCCGTCATTAAAGTTGAGTCTACTGTCAGTCCCAGCCAGCTTCTGGGAGGTCTCACCATTTTTTTTCTCTTTCAATAAACATGGCAGTTCTCTCAATTAATGTGTCTTGCATCTTTCATAATGAAAAACAAGCAGAGAATGTCTGGAAGGTAAGAAACCAGTCTCACACTGAAGGTATGCTTTAGCAACCAGCACTAGTATACATGCACTGATCGGCCACAGCATTAAAACCAATTAGAAGTGAAGTAATTAACATTGATTACTTTGTTACAGTGGCACTTGTTTAGGGGTTGGATACATCAAAAAGGAAGTTAACAGTCAATCTTTGAAGCTGATGTGATGGAAGAGGGGAAAAATAGAAAGCATAAGGATCTGAATGACTTTGGCATGGGCCACACTGATGACTAGATCATCTCCCAAACGACAGGTGTTGTGGTGTGTTCCCAGGATGCAGTGGTTCACACCTACCAGAACTGGTGAAATGGTGACAGGGTCATGAACGCCCAAGGCTCATTGATGCATGAGGAGAGTGAAGGCTGCCTAGCTCCTGTGTCACAAATTGCTGAGAACTATACTGCCGGCTATGATTGAAAGGTGTCAGAACACACAGTGGGTCACAGCTTGTGAGGGGCTGTGTAACTGCAGACCGGCCAGCGTGTGGAAGAAGCCATGGAAGAAGATGGCCTGGTTTGAACGGATTCAGAGATGCAACCAGAGCTTTTGGAAATGACCACATTCAATTAGAACAGAGTGACACACCGACATGCAGCTTTTACTGAGAACAAGGAGATGGACTCTTGGCACACATCTGAGAGAATGCTTTATAAGGATCTAATTTAATCCTAGATGGAAGTGCACACCGCTCTAATGCTTTAAGAAGATAGTGATGCTTTGGGTCGGCTGGGTTACGTGTCTGTCTTTCTTTGGTCTCTCTGTGACTGGATGAGAAGCACCTGTAAATCCACGTCAAATCCAGATCAAGGCAAAGTCTATTGTGAAGGATTACACGGTCAATACATCAGCCCATGGCACTGTCAACCTGTCTCTCTGATAACATCACGACTTAATCCTCCACACTGGAGACTCTCCTCCACCTGGACAGACACTGTGTGACAGGAATTTTCTAACACTTTCAGAGTGTGAACCCTATTTCTGTACTTCTGAGAACCAAAACGAGGACAGAAGTGATAAGCTCACTGGTTTCCAGTTGTCTGCCTCTAAACTTTATACTGAAAAGAATAAAACAGATTTGCTTTTATTATTACATGATGCAGCCAATGGGATTCTACTAAATAAGTAAATAAATAAATAATCCAAGCACAGCAGTTAGTCCAGCATTCTGACATACTGCCATTCATTTCTAATGAACAGACCAAGTGGAGGTCATCTTAACAGAAACACTGATTATGTGTGGGTGTTGTGTATCAAGTGAACTAACTACCGTACATGTGTTCAGCAGCAGAAGCAGCTTCCTGTCTATTTTCAACCTCTTCCTTCTGAAGTATTTCCCACATGGCGTAGGATTATTAGGTTCTAATGAGAGACGTCCCATCTGCTTATTGACGTCTTTTCTTCTTTCCTCAGTGGGAGAGTAAGGAAAACTTCAACATCGCTATGAACAGGACATGTTTCAGAAACAGAAAGGCGATAAGTAAAAGGTTTCAGTTAAATTGAAGAACTATAAAGTATGAAATATGGTTGGTATGAAGCATGTGGGATAGGCTGTACAGACAGTACAAATAATACATTGTTTTATCCTAATTGCAAGATTTATTTATGATAAAATTTTAAATTAAAAAGTATGTTAACATGCTTCATGTATTAATTTAAAAAAGACAAGATGAGAAAAATATAACTGTGAATGCAAAAAATACAGACATTTCCTTACTCAGTGTTGTCTGCATCAAACCAATAAAACTGTTCAGAAGCTTCCTTTTCTATAATAATAATAATAATAATAATAATAATAATAATAATAATAATAATAATGATAATAATAATAATAATAATAACAATAATAATAATTTTTATTCTTACTATTATTGTTGGGGAGGGCATTCCACAGACCAGGGGCAGCTGAGCAGAAGGCCCGGTCTCCCATCGTACAGAGCTTGGTTTTGGGGGGGTTTAGGAGGTTGGCAGATTTAGAGCGGAGGGACCAGGTGACAGTCTGTATGGTGAGGAGTTCTTAAAGTAGAGAGGGGCGTTTCCATGGATGAATTTGTAGGTGAGGAGGGAGATTTTATATTCACTTCTGGATTTGACAGGGAGCCAGTGGAGTGATTTTAGGATGAGGGAGATATAGTTATATTTTTGCACCCTCATCAGGATCCTAGCTGTGCTGTTCTGGATGGACTGAAGCTTCTGGATGCTCCTGCTAGGAATCCCGATGAGGAGCGCATTACACAGTGTAGTCTGGAGGAGACGAAGGCGTGGCAAGTTTCTCTGTATCCACCAGTGTGAGTGTTGGACAGAGTTTGGTGATGTTCTTGAGATGGTAGAAAGATGTTTTGCAGAGGTGTCAAATGTGAGTTGAGGGTCAAATTTAACACCCAGGTCGGTGACTGATGTGGAAAGGGGGATGTTTTGCCCAGACAAAGTGATACTGGTGATGCTGGACAAACAGAGCTGATGTGGTGTACCAACTAAGATGGCTTCTGTTTTGTGGGTGTTTAGCTGCAGGAAGTTGAGCTTCATCCACGGCTCTATCTCCTCCAGACAGGTGGTTAGTGTGGAGGGTGGCACGGGAGCAGAAGAAGTGGGGGTTGTCCTGAGATAGAGCTGTGTGTCATCGACATAGCAGTGGAATGATATTCCATGCCTGCTGATGCACTGAGCCCTGGGGGACACCACAGGTGATGTTGTGAGTGTATGACTGTGCTTTGTCCAATTTTTCCTATTATACTATATAGAGGTCAGACCAGAGGTGCAGAGAGTGAACAGGAAGGGAGACAGGACTGTCCCCTGAGGTGCACCAGTGCTGCTCATTATTGTGTATGACATGTTGCTCTGCAGCCTCACAAACTCTGGCTGACCTGTGAGGAAGTTGGTGATCCAAGCCACTGGTGAAGCATCCACCTGCATGCCCAGGTGCTTATTTCTGAGCAGGGCAGGTTGTATGGTGTTAAAAGCACTGCTTGGATGCCTTCCTGGGCCACAAGAACCAGGCATGATGTCTCCCACAGAGCAGGGATGATTATCAGGCTTAGTTTAGAAATGTGCTGAAAAACCACAAAGAGCTGTGTAGCACAGTGACGGTGAACTGAGAGAGGGGCATGAGGGAGCCATCAGAGTCGGTGGCAAGAGGGTTGTTAAGGTGGACAAAAGTCACAGGGTGCCAGATGAATGGGGAGAAGTGAATGGACAGGAAGAGGAATGGACACTGATGCTGACAACAGATTATGAGGTGAAGGCGTTAAGACAGAGGAGTCACAGGAAAGGCTGGTGGAGGGTGGGCAGAAGCCACATCATCAACCCTGCTGAAAATCATGTTTAAGTTGTTGGCCTCATCCAGGTCTCCCTCTGTTCCTCTGGTTGGGCTTTACTCCTTGGCTAGTAATGGTTCTCAGGCCACTCCACACCTCCCTAATTCTTTATAATAATCCCAAGGTGATGGGGCTGATAATGTATAGTACACATACTATCCACCAGGCCTTTCAGAATGCTGCTGTAAGTGAGCTCATACTGCTGTATTGATTTATTTCTTCATGAGCTCTTCTCCTACCTGGATTCCCAGTCACAATGGGAAGTCAGTGTTTGTGTCTGACTTGAAGACATTTGCATACTGTATTTGCAGTTGATGATCGATTTGCATAGTAATCAGGCAGGACTTCTTAATGTGTCTTCTCCCTGTCACTGCTTCTCATGTGGTGTGTTGTGGGTCGGTGAAGTCATGCAATTCATTATTTCGGCTCCCCAGAGAAAAATGTGAAAAGGCCACTGAATGTCAGTAGACATTTATGGAGCTCACATGATCGCCAAACTCCCTACACCACCACACACCAGGCCTCTGAAATGTTACTGCAATTATCAGACAAGCATATGAGTCACAAGTGTGTAATGAGCCAAAGTATTATCTCTTGAATACAATGTCATTTAAGCCAATTTTATTAAGACCCTGACAGTCCAGAGGTGAGACTAGGAGAGAGTGCTGCATTCTCTGCTGTTACCCTCCAAACATCCTATAGAGACTGTATCTGCCCCCAGACCACCAAGATCATGTCAGTCTAAAACTAACAGAAGAGGAGCTGCTCCTTCGAAATTACTTTAGAAAAATACTTTGGAAAACTGTACTATATGGTTTAAACTTACAACCTATTTGCAGCCCAGCAGTGTGTTTGTTATCTTATTTAGTCAAATGGTGATTCTAAATTGTCCGTAGGTGTGAATGTGAGTGTGCTTGATTGCCTGTCTCTGTGTGACCCTGCAATAGGCTGGCAACCGGTCCAGGATGTCCCCTGAGTCAGCTGGGATCGACGTGACCCTACAGAGGATTAAGCGATGTATAGATGGATGGATAATTTAAGCCAGTCTAATTAATTTCACAACCACTGGCTCCGACCTGAAAATGAGCAGAGCTGTAGAAGATCCGAAATGTTGATTTTAAGATTGATTGTGGTGACACACTGAAGCTTCCGCTGGAATGTACCAATAATGAAGCTCCTGAGTCACAGCTATGGTGCTTACAACTCAAAATGTTGATTTGATCTATTTAAAAGTGGGACTGAACTACAGAGTCACAGTTAACTGGTGGCTGTACAGCATGCTACAGAGTTATGAGTCTTTTCACCTGCAAACAAGCTTCGACAGAGCTCAGTCAGTGGATTAGGACTGGCCATCTGAACCCAATCCTACACTTTAGCAAAACAAACAGAAAAGGTGTGGTTGATTGAAAAGCTGTAACTTCTGGCTAAGGCTAGTTAACACAGACCAGCCCAATAAATTTGACTGCAAGTTTGTTTTGTTAATTTGCTTTCTTTAAAAAAAAAATAATTTGCATTTATCAGTCCCATATCAAAGGTGTTAGGTAGATCAGTTAAGTGTTCTGGGACACACTTGCAGTGGTGCAGTGCACTCGGTCAGTGACTGTAGAACAATGCAGTCACCACTGTGTGCATTTTGTCCATGGAAGCTTCTCCTGAGTCTGTTTATTAAAACATTTTGATACCAATCAGGTCAAATGACCTTGGCGGTGTGAAGAAGGAGATGCTGGTGGCAGCACTGGAGTGTGCATTAAAGGGGTGTCAGCAGGCATTACTCTCAGCCCCTCTATGCTGATCTCAGACCTGCAACACAGTTGATAATGTGGAAGTTACACACTTTCCATCACTCCTAATAGAGATATTGTCATAGTCATGCTACTGCAGAGGCCTGCACAGCCGAAGGGAGATAGATAGCATCTGCAATCTTTTGCTCCCTATTGTTCCTAGTGTGCGTTGATGACTTCTCTAATGTTTGTCCATCCATTCCCAAGTTACATTTACTTCTTAACCCTGAATAAAAGGATCTTCAGGGTGACACAACACAACTGATTATTTTAATAAGCTGAACTTTTGCCAGATACTTCAGAATGAATATGTAGTCCCAACAGTTGGAAGAAAGAATGTCAGTGGTGGCCATTTACCATTAGTTTGCCTGTTGCTATGAAGCGAGTCCAACATACCCTAAGCCATGAGCCATAAGATACCATAAGGGTGTCTTATGGTTTAACTTAACGTAACAATCTGGATAAACAGTCTCATGAAACTGCTTATCATCTTGGTAAGTCAGCCAAGGTTTGTGAATCTACTTCTGAGACACATCTACTGGCACTAGAGTGACATATTTTACAAACAAAGAGCAAATATTACAGAAATATAAAGTTTTAAAACTCATGATACAGACTAAAAGTAACACAGCTGCAGCAGGCTATAAGGCTTTAATATTTGAATCTGTTTCTGTTTAAGGATTATATCGCTCTGTATCCCTCTGCTGGGTCTTCTAATGCTGATGCCACTTTTCCAAGAAAGCTGATTGGTCAGTAGGTGGTGCTTCTCTCATCTGAAAAAATACTGTGCTCCAGAGCAGGTTAGCTGTTCAGCATAAGTTACCTTATGCAAAAAAAAAAAAAAAAAAACCCAAACAATCTACAGTGTTCATCATTTTGTCTGTAGTGGATGAACCTTTATCATGTTGGTAAGTCCATGAGCTGCTGGAGTGTCAAAGGACAAAATGTTAACTTTGCATACAAGATGTCTCTGGGTAACTCACAAGTCCATGGCTGATGACAACATAATTAGTCAGCCAAGCAGCATGGCTTTAAGGATAGCATTGTTGAGTCTCTTTGACTCGTGTCCTTCCACTTTGGTCCACACTAAAATAAAACTAGATGAAGTGTCATGATTTTTGTTTCGACGGTGGTGATTCCCAGAGAATGAATCATAGTACCTCCTGTTGGTAATCCTCAGAGATGTTTTATCATGTTATCAAGCTAAAAATAGAAGGTGAACATTGTGGCATATTAGCATCTTGTAAAGCAATCATCAAACAAAAACTACTCCAGTAGTGAGGAACTTCAGATGAATTTACTACAAAAACAAACCATCACTCCCTGAAGGAGAGGCTGGGATACATTCATTAAAAAATGACCTTCTACTAAATTTTGCCACAATAAATTATTCAGTAGCTGAACATAACAACTGTTACCCAGTGTCTGGCTTGTTTTCAAAACACCAACTTTTGAAACCAGTAGCAAAGTAACAACAATAATCTCTTAACAAGGAGTTATCATTGACTGAACCCTTGAACATCAAGTCTGTCCACTTGTGTATGTTCATATCAATCCATATCAATAATATATCATTTCAAAGTCTGCATAAAAATAGAATCATCATAATAAAGGTGAGCCTCATATTCAGATAGCGGAACCTTCCCAACCTGTATGCTTTGCCAAACTGTGTGATTGAATCCACTTGTTCTAAAATATCCTGACTAACATCAAAACAGTCATTGTTTTAGAACGGTCAGAGGAACTTTTTCTAAAATTTAGCCCAACTTTGGAGCGTTATTTCATGCCCTTGCATAAGCTAGCGTGATATGTTTGTTATGTGTTTCTTCCTTAGGTTCTCTAGTTTCATATGATATATGTATCCCCTGTACGTTGCATTAACAATGGACCCTCTACACCCGCTAAAAGGTGCTAAATAGTTAAGCCAGCGACAGGCTACCTACAGAGGTGGGTTGTGCAGTAGAAAGACCCTCCTCATTGTGTTAACCTGCTTTGAATATAGGTTAACTCACTAAAATAAAATAAAAAAAATACTTAAGTACATGTAACGGAGCAAATGTAACACATTACTACCCACCACTGAACATGACAGCGCACATGTTAGTCAGGAGGGGCAACAGTTTATCATCTCAGCCAAATCAGCATCCAAAATCCAAGTGGACACAATATAGAGGTCCACTGATTTTATGTTCTCCATCCCACAGGGAGCATGTTATTTCATTGTGCAGTGCTAATGAAGAGACACCTGTCTGTATGTACCACATACATAGATGACAGTTTGTTTTACTAGGGCAGTAAGGAAACATTTAATGTGTTTCTTGAAAGTATCTAGTTTAATATTTGCAGGAAGCAGTGCTGTATCTCTGAAGGAGATCTGACTGGTTAAATGAACTGTTCTTGTCTGTCTTTAACGAGTGGACATTTATTGTCTTGCTTTGCTTTTGTAATGTAAAAACTCAGTTTAATCTTCTTTTCAACTTAATTTGTTGACTTTATCCTTCTGGCTGGGGTAAATCCCAGGACCCAGAGTTTGTTTTGACCGCCTGCTCTACCCAGAGCAACATTTGCTTACTCCAATGAGACTGAAGTTCCCAGTTCAGTCTGCTATGTGCATTTTGTTGAAGCTTTGTAATTTAGGTCGACAAGACAGCTTTACAAATACCGTCTTTATTAAATTACCCACAGCATCATGTTTTTGAAGCTTCTCAGTATTGTCTCTATTGCAGTGCATACACACAAACATATCCACTCTACATGTGATTAGAAATAAGCACTGGAATGACAAACTGGTCAACACATGTCAAGTCACACGTGACATTTAGTTTGCCACAGTAATGAACAGTTTTGAAAGAAGGAAAATAATGTGTTAATGTTTGAGATAAAGCCAGTAGATTGACATCTTAATAAAGACACATACAGGATGCAGATCTGATCTGAGACTGAAGCTTTTCATTCTCACTCAGATCTTCCGTTGTCTGCTGACAGTCAGCTCATCAGAGCTGTGACAGGTTGATTTCTGCTGCTGCATGCCTGAGATTACATTATGAATACATCTGCTAGGAGTGACATCCAGCCAGGCCATCACTCCTATGGTCTAAATTGCAGCCTCCCATACGGCAAACCTCTTGTGCCAGAGAGCAAATTAAAAATTTTGCTGGATTATTAATTCAGAAAATAGTAAAAAAAATAAATGAGCTGTCCTCAGTGGCTCACACTAAAGCCTTTACTGAATGGTAACTGCATGATTTACTAGGAAAAATAGTGGAGAAGAGATGAAGAATACTTAAGAGAATGATAAACACTTAGGAGGTCAGTGAGGCCAGCGACTGCAGATCAGAGGTGTGCAGCTCCAGATCCAGAGACACCCGCTGAGAGAACAAACACAACCTATAGGAAAGAGAAGACTTAGAGTTCATCATGTGCAATGGTGGTTTATAACTGTATGGAAGAGAGAAAGCAGAGCGTAGTGGGGAGGAGCCCAGTGCATCATTGGGATCCCCCAACAGTCTAAACTTGTAGCAGCATTACTAAGAGACAGCTCAGGTGATCCTGAGCAGTCCTAACTATCAGCTTTATCAAAGAGGAAAGATTTTATGCCTAATCTTAAAAGTAGAGAGGGTGTCTGCCTCCTGAACCCAAACTGGGAGCTGATTCCATAAGAGAGGAGCTGATAACTGAGGGCTCTGCCTCCCATTCTACTTCTAGAAACTCTGGAACCACAAGTAAACCTGCAGTCTCAGAGTGAAGGGCTCTGTTAGGATGATAAGGTACAATAAGGTACTGTATACAATACAGTCAAAGGTTTGGCCATTTCTCATTTTTACAATTTTCCACAGTGTAGAAAAAAATGGAGGACCTGAAGCCGATGAAATACCTCATATGAAATCATGAAATCACCACCACAAAAGTGTAAATAAAGGAAGATGCAAATTCATCCTACAATTCATCCTTACAATATGTGAGACACATGAGACAATAGGTTGTGTAGCAAAGAGAAACAATCGTCCTTTATCATATCAACACACAAACTAACAGCTCCTCAGGTTTGAGCCCACATTAATGCTACCCAGAGTTCATGTAGTTTGTGCTGCATCAGATGACCTGACCTGCAAAATCACCCCATAAACCCAACTGAGATGGATGACGGATGAGTTGGTGCACAAAGTGCAGGAAAATCAGCGAACAAGTGTTGAGCACACGGTGGGAACTTCTTTAAGGCTGCTGGAAAAGCTCCAGGTGATGGTCTCTTGAAACTAATTGGAAAATGATCAGTGTGCAAAGCTATTAGCAAAGTAAAAGGAGGAGAAAATTGCATTTTAAACTCATGTATTTCTGCTCTGTTTACTCTTTCTCGCTGACTATTTAAATCCAAATGTGTCTTTTCCTCGTTTTATTGTCTTCAGTCATCTCACTTTGTAGACGCTGCTCCACATTTCTTTCATTTTTTCAGAGATTTTATCAAACATGGTCTTGGCAGGGTGAGGTGCGAGTCAGTTCAGGTGATCTCTGCCAGCTCTAATCTCAAGGGCTGCAGACACAGTGTAGAATGTACACCCGAGGGCCTTAGGGATGAATCATTAATAACAGCAGCTACAGCTCGGGACTGGAACTCTTCTATTTACTTTCTCCTACAAGCACACACCACCAAGACAGTGTATCCATACACCGTACAACCAGGGTTACTTCTCCGCATGTGTCCTTTTCTAAAACAGTTCCTGCTCACTGTTAGCTCATGAAAAGGCTAATAGCATATTTGGCCGTTGATCATTTGTATCTGTATGCACGGTCTCAGTGTGGCATTTGGCTGAGAGATATGCTTGTGCAGCATGACATTATGACAGCCCTGACATTTTAGACCTTAATGTTGCACATGCTGTTTTGCATCAGAATATGTCTCTCTAAAATCATCAGTCTTATTTTCTCTACCTTTATTCTCAAATACCAACATTTGACCTCAACTCTGAGCACAGATAATGAGAATAAGGTCTCTCTTTTTCTTTGTTTTGTTTTCAATTACTTAGGACAATGTAAAGAATGCTAATGAGGCTGGGCAATTAAGATGACCAGAAGGAACACAACAAAAACTCACCTTACACTTGGTAAGGAGAATATAGTGCGTAGGCATGATCACAGATCCCATTACACATTGTTAATTTCAAAATACAGGGTAATGCAGCTATAACCCTGCATTGGTGATGTTCACCAGTCACCCTGAGCTGTGATAGAAAAGTGGGCTGTATTTTCTTCTTGAATAATCCTCTTCAGTCAACACTAAGTATACACTGAACTCCCCCCTCTAATACAGCATATGTTACTCTGACTTCTTGAGCTTGATCTGTTGGAAGCAGGAAAAATGGGCAACATAAATATCTAAGTGACTTTAGCAAAGGCCAGACTGTGATAGTGACAGACAACCAGTGATCCAGCAACAGGGTTATGGGCCCCAAAGGCAAAAGGGCTCCAGAGGTGCAGACCGGAAAGAGTTCCCACACTGACACATGTCCACCTCTTGAAAATCTTGAGTCCTGCATTCATGATGTGACTTTGACATGTACCACTGATCCAGACATTGCTGCAGACCAAATACACTCCTATGGGGAAAGAGTATTCTGGGATGGCAGCAGCCTCTTTTGACAGGGTGATGTGTCCTGACACAATCCAAACATCATTCAGGAGTGGTTTGAGGAACATAACAAAGATGTGGCATTTTGTGTTGACTTGGCCTCTTAAGGCTCCAAATCCATTCTGTGCGATGTGATGGGGAAAAAAAAGTGGGATCCACAGAGGTCCTGCCTCACAATTTACAGATCCTACAGGATCTGCTGCCTGATACCACAGGACACAAGGAGAACCTACACAATGTTAGGCAGGTGGTTTTAATGCTGCACATGATCAGTGTATGGGTATATTTTTTAAAAGGTATTTAACATGCTAAAAAATTCCAAACAAGATACATTTGTATGGTAAGCATGAGCAATTCTAACAACCTGAGAATGTAATATGCACATAAACTAAGGTTATGCATCTCTGAGTTGAAGGTGAATGGCAGAAAGGGCCTCTTGTAGCAATGACACTAAAAAAAGGTAATTTCACATGGACATCAATGATAACATGGATAGCTGCAAGAAATAAAAACCTTGGATGATGTGTGTTCCATCAGTTTAATTATTATGGCTGATGTTGAATGGCTGTGGATGAGGGAGGAAACAAAGATGCTTTACTCACTGTGTGATGACTGTTGATAGTGAACACCTGCTTATGCTTAAGCTGATCTCATGTAAACTACATTTTTAGTACCTAAACGTATGAGTGAAGATTTTTCCTTCTTTAGTTCTCATTTCTAAGTTTAGGATTGTTTGTTGTGGAAGTCGGACCAATCTGCAGTGCAGCTAACACAATAAGAACACCATTATCTTGTTTTATCATGTGTTTTTTTCATACCAGGCGTCCCTAATATCACCACTTAGTTACAATATATATTATAAACCAAGAACATGTATAATATTTTGAGTTCACAGAATATTTAAAATGTTCTTATTTGTTTGTTGGCTTGGTTTTTCTTTCTACCTATGTAATGTAAAATGAAATACATGTGAGCAGCAATTAAGCAAGTTAAGTGTAAAAGTCGGTGTCCCTTTAAGTTTCTCAAAAACGTAGAAACTGCATCAAAAAAGTGTGAAGAAAAGCTTTAGGAGCTTGTTTGCTCCCATCCACTTCAACAAACCCAGTAAACATGCTGATCCTGAATTTGATCACTGCATCAGCCTTCCCACCTCCCAAGCAGCAGCACCACCAGCACCACCTGGAACAAACAGCTTCTGGTCAGCCTGGGAGTAAGGTAATCAATGAGTCAAGTCAAGCGCAGCCCGTTCTGCCTCTCCCACCATCAAAGCAGATTTATTACATGTCCGTCATGGGAGGTTGGGGAAGAGGTGATGCTGGAGTTCAGAGAGGGGGAGCAGAGCTCGATGAAGGAGAGGCTCGATGGAGCTATTAACTGCAGGAGAAGAGTGATCAGCCTGTGATGAGCTGTTGGATAGGCCCTGAACTGGGGCAGTGGGAGATACTGCAAAGGTTCATTACAGCTAGTTCATCTTGTGTTGTGTTGCCTTCAGCTGCCTTCTCTCCCAGGTCCACTCCTCAGACAGCCTGGGCTCTTATCTGCCTCAGTCCAATCAAGCTCTTGTCAGTGGTGGAAGCTTTGTAGGGGCTAGAAACACCAGCCTGATTGTATGACAGGAGTGACATGGCTGGATCAGACTGAAATTTAGCTCTAAATGGATGCAAAATGAGGCTGTCAAGACAGTGTTGCTGGGAAGTTTCTTGTACTGTTGACTATGCATCCTACAATGGACCATAACCTACTGAGGAATAATCCCAGTTTGTTGCAATCTCTTGTCCATTACAAGTTTAAAATTGTACACAACAAATAAAGACTTTTTACAGGGTACGACTGTCACAAAATATGAAATTGTCACTAAAGCAGTATTTACATTTAACAAAACACAAATAAAAGAGCTCCCCGTTATTTTCTCGAAACATTCCTCCCTGACAGAACAGCATGATGGAAAGACAGTTTGAAGATGTCAAATTTGCCTAACAGGTGAGCATTTATTACTCCAAATATGACCCCAAATACAAAACAATGGCAAAATAATACTGCAAAAGAGTTAATTCACCTGTAGTAGATGTAAAATTGTTGTGCAAAGTAAATGAGGAAAAACTCCCAATTGAGGAATTGTGTGTGTGTGTGTGTGTGTGTGTGTGTGTGTGTGTGTGTGTGCATCCATCTACTAAGGGCATGCAAACTGTCTTTCGTGCCCTCTGTGAATGTTTATGGACCAATATGAGAGTAGTTTGTTTGTTTATACCATCATGAAATGCTGCAACCCAGCTGCACCGCATCATTTTCACAGCACATTATGGCTCCATTCTGGCCATTGTTTGCTACAATTTCAGGTGCAGAATTTGTTTCCTGCTGTCAACATGATCAGACCTAGATTATTAACTGCAGTCTGTTCCTCTGGAAGATGTCCCTCTTCCGTCATTAAAGTTGAGTCTACTGTCAGTCCCAGCCAGCTTCTGGGAGGTCTCACCATTTTTTTTCTCTTTCAATAAACATGGCAGTTCTCTCAATTAATGTGTCTTGCATCTTTCATAATGAAAAACAAGCAGAGAATGTCTGGAAGGTAAGAAACCAGTCTCACACTGAAGGTATGCTTTAGCAACCACCACTAGTATACATGCACTGATCGGCCACAGCATTAAAACCAATTAGAAGTGAAGTAATTAACATTGATTACTTTGTTACAGTGGCACTTGTTTAGGGGTTGGATACATCAAAAAGGAAGTTAACAGTCAATCTTTGAAGCTGATGTGATGGAAGAGGGGAAAAATAGAAAGCATAAGGATCTGAATGACTTTGGCATGGGCCACACTGATGACTAGATCATCTCCCAAACGACAGGTGTTGTGGTGTGTTCCCAGGATGCAGTGGTTCACACCTACCAGAACTGGTGAAATGGTGACAGGGTCATGAACGCCCAAGGCTCATTGATGCATGAGGAGAGTGAAGGCTGCCTAGCTCCTGTGTCACAAATTGCTGAGAACTATACTGCCGGCTATGATTGAAAGGTGTCAGAACACACAGTGGGTCACAGCTTGTGAGGGGCTGTGTAACTGCAGACCGGCCAGCGTGTGGAAGAAGCCATAGAAGAAGATGGCCTGGTTTGAACGGATTCAGAGATGCAACCAGAGCTTTTGGAAATGACCACATTCAATTAGAACAGAGTGACACACCGACATGCAGCTTTTACTGAGAACAAGGAGATGGACTCTTGGCACACATCTGAGAGAATGCTTTATAAGGATCTAATTTAATCCTAGATGGAAGTGCACACCGCTCTAATGCTTTAAGAAGATAGTGATGCTTTGGGTCGGCTGGGTTACGTGTCTGTCTTTCTTTGGTCTCTCTGTGACTGGATGAGAAGCACCTGTAAATCCACGTCAAATCCAGATCAAGGTAAAGTCTATTGTGAAGGATTACACGGTCAATACATCAGCCCATGGCACTGTCAACCTGTCTCTCTGATAACATCACGACTTAATCCTCCACACTGGAGACTCTCCTCCACCTGGACAGACACTGTGTGACAGGAATTTTCTAACACTTTCAGAGTGTGAACCCTATTTCTGTACTTCTGAGAACCAAAACGAGGACAGAAGTGATAAGCTCACTGGTTTCCAGTTGTCTGCCTCTAAACTTTATACTGAAAAGAATAAAACAGATTTGCTTTTATTATTACATGATGCAGCCAATGGGATTCTACTAAATAAGTAAATAAATAAATAATCCAAGCACAGCAGTTAGTCCAGCATTCTGACATACTGCCATTCATTTCTAATGAACAGACCAAGTGGAGGTCATCTTAACAGAAACACTGATTATGTGTGGGTGTTGTGTATCAAGTGAACTAACTACCGTACATGTGTTCAGCAGCAGAAGCAGCTTCCTGTCTATTTTCAACCTCTTCCTTCTGAAGTATTTCCCACATGGCGTAGGATTATTAGGTTCTAATGAGAGACGTCCCATCTGCTTATTGACGTCTTTTCTTCTTTCCTCAGTGGGAGAGTAAGGAAAACTTCAACATCGCTATGAACAGGACATGTTTCAGAAACAGAAAGGCGATAAGTAAAAGGTGTCAGTTAAATTGAAGAACTATAAAGTATGAAATATGGTTGGTATGAAGCATGTGGGACAGGCTGTACATACAAATAATACAGTTTTATGAAGATTTATTTATGAAAAATTTTATTAAAAAGTATGCCATGCTTCAGTATTAACTGAGAGTGGCACAGACCACTTAAAACTCTTCAGTTAGTCAACAGCTGCAGTTCCCACTGAGCAGTCTTTTATAGCTAACATTGGCCCCAAACAATCATGTATGGACTGAGCTTTATATATCATTTTAATTATTCACTTCATCAGTCAAATGAACTGCCCAGTGTCATGAAATCTTATTTTTTACATCTCAACTGGTTCAAGTCTGGACTTTGACTTGGAATGTTCCATGCCACAAACACCTCAGTTTTGTCAATAACTGGAGAGGAGATAACCCACAAAACACAAAATGCAGTTTGTAAATGATGATTTATTACAGATTTATTGAAAACCTACATCACCTCTATGAAAAAGTAATGCCCCCGCATCAAACCTATTAACTGCTTGGGCCACCCTTGGCAGCAACAGCTGCAGTTAAATGTTTGTGACCTCATACTGCTGTATTGATTTATTTCTTCATGAGCTCTTCTCCTACCTGGATTCCCAGTCACAATGGGAAGTCAGTGTTTGTGTCTGACTTGAAGACATTTGCATACTGTATTTGCAGTTGATGATCGATTTGCATAGTAATCAGGCAGGACTTCTTAATGTGTCTTCTCCCTGTCACTGCTTCTCATGTGGTGTGTTGTGGGTCGGTGAAGTCATGCAATTCATTATTTCGGCTCCCCAGAGAAAAATGTGAAAAGGCCACTGAATGTCAGTAGACATTTATGGAGCTCACATGATCGCCAAACTCCCTACACCACCACACACCAGGCCTCTGAAATGTTACTGCAATTATCAGACAAGCATATGAGTCACAAGTGTGTAATGAGCCAAAGTATTATCTCTTGAATACAATGTCATTTAAGCCAATTTTATTAAGACCCTGACAGTCCAGAGGTGAGACTAGGAGAGAGTGCTGCATTCTCTGCTGTTACCCTCCAAACATCCTATAGAGACTGTATCTGCCCCCAGACCACCAAGATCATGTCAGTCTAAAACTAACAGAAGAGGAGCTGCTCCTTCGAAATTACTTTAGAAAAATACTTTGGAAAACTGTACTATATGGTTTAAACTTACAACCTATTTGCAGCCCAGCAGTGTGTTTGTTATCTTATTTAGTCAAATGGTGATTCTAAATTGTCCGTAGGTGTGAATGTGAGTGTGCTTGATTGCTTGTCTCTGTGTGACCCTGCAATAGGCTGGCAACCGGTCCAGGATGTCCCCTGAGTCAGCTGGGATCGACGTGACCCTACAGAGGATTAAGCGATGTATAGATGGATGGATAATTTAAGCCAGTCTAATTAATTTCACAACCACTGGCTCCGACCTGAAAATGAGCAAGTGTGAAGATCCGAAATGTTGATTTTGTTGTTGTGGTGCACAAAAGCTTCTGCTGGAATGTAAATATGAAGCTCCATAAGCTTGGTGCTTAAATTAAATGTTGATTTGATCTATTTAAAATGCACTAAAAGAGAATTAAAAAAACAAGCATCTACAGAGTTTGATCTTTCACCTGCACACTAGAGCTCTAGGGGGCGCCATTGAGCCTTTTTAGAAAAAAACAGAAAAGGTGTGGTTGATTGAAAAGCTGAGTTCGTGAAACTAGCCGTATTAACTCCACTAAAGCTCAATTTTCTAGGTGGCGCTATTGAGACATTTTGCCATTCATATGTGTAATTCCCCCAAAATATCAAATTTTTCACCAGTCCTGATTTGTGTGCCAAATTTGGGGAGTTTTTGAGCATGTTTAGGGGGTCAAATTGAGGTTCAAAGTGGCGTAAGAAAAAGGAACCGCCATCCCCCCAAAGAAACAAACAAACCGCCAAAGAAACACTACAGGAACAATAGGGTCCTACGCACTGTAGTGCTTCGGGCCCTAAAAAACATGTTTAGTGATTTCATAAGCGTAGTCATATAGAGCAGGATAGCAGATGGAAAACAGATAAACAATACATAAGACTAAAACACTCTGAAGGGGTGAGCAGGCTTTCTCAGACGTCTAGCTGATCCAGATGCAAAACAGTTCATAATTGTAAAGACAGACAATCATCACTTTTGGTATTTTATAGTCATTATAGATCCTGAGAAAGAACAAAATCACTGCAATCTTTTGCTTACCTATTGTACTGACAAAAGACACTCCATGTTTTCCAATTCAAGACATTATTATGGCTTCTAATTAAAGGAATCTTCATACCACTGAATGTATTTTATTGCTTTTGGGAAACTAATCATAATGATATTCCATCTTCTCATCATAATCATAAACAGAAAAAAGGCTAATCAGCATTATTAGTCGGTTAAGACAGATAGTTGTTCTCCTTTTAAAACAGGAAATAACTTGTTTCTATATGAATTCTTTAACCCAGGACATTTGTTTTCATAGACTACTGATAGAGCAGACTGGTTTATCAGGCACCCTAAATACTTGCTGCAACAGTGGATTTATGCTTTAAAAAGTAAATACTGTATTTCAATTAGACAGAAACAGAAATCATAATGTGGTTAAAACAGGGAAGTCTGTAAATGAGTCTGCTTTGATCTATGAATGAATGTGAATGATTCTTACAGTATCTACTGTCCACAGCTGCTTTATACTGTATGAAAAGCTTCTAAGGCTTTTTTGCTTGTTTTTCCAGAGATGAAACAAAAGCTCTAAAATGCCAGTGGCACACCTCTCAGTTCAAAGCCTGCTGAATTACTGAGAAAAGTTTAAACGTATCTATAACTTCATGCCAACTTTCCAAACAAAAAAAAAACAAAAAAAACACAATAACAACAACAATAAAAAAGTATTTGTTTTTGATTGTTCATAAGAGAACATAGTCTACCAGTCAACTTAGAAATACTGCAATTATTGAGAGGGGACATAATATGGAACCAACTGACATTTATTTAAACTGCACAAAGGTGAACTTCTGTTATAGACTGTGTGTGTGTGTGTGTGTGTATATAAAATACGTGGCGTACAGCAGATGAGTAGACGCACGTATGAAAAACACAGCTACGGCCGCTTCCTCTTGAGCTAGTTGGTCGCTGATTGATCGGCAGCGATGGAAGCCAGTGTTTATAAGAGTGTGGGAAAAGTTAATAACAGTGTGGGGAGGGTTTATGAAGCATTAAAATGTATATAAATAATAAAGTAAATATAAGGTCGCTACTTCGCGGATTTCGTCTATTGCAGAGGGGTTCTGGAACCTAACCCCCACGATAGACGAGGGATCACTGTACAGCCAACTCAGGTGAAGGCAGGGGACTCCCTGAACAGGTCACCAGTATGTATAGAATGTAAATAGGAAGACAACATAATCTTTAGTGCCTAAATTAATTTTTGAATTGTTAAACTTGCCTTTTTTGCAAATAAAAGAGAATTCAAAAAACAAAAAATCCTGGGAGAGTTGATAAATCCAACCTGAATGGTCCTAGGCGCCTTGAGCCTTTTTTGAAATTTTAGCAGGAATGCTGTTCCACTGTACCGTGTACCAAATTTTGAGTTCGTGAAACTAATATTAACTCCACTTGTTTTCTAGGTGGGCTATTGAGACATTTCCATTTTTGTAATTCCCCCAAATATCAAATTTTCACCAGTCCTATTTGTGTGTATTTAGTTTTTGACAGTTAGGGGGTCAAATTGAGGTTCAATGGCGTAAGAAAAAGGAACCGCCATCCCCCGTGAAAAAACAACCGCAAAGAACCTAAGGAACTGGGTCTCCCTTGGCAGCAAAAAACAGTTTAGTGTTTCATAGCGTATCATATAGAGCAGGATGGAGGAAAACAGATAAACATACTAAGACAAACACTCTGAGAGTGAGCCAAAAGCTTAGACGTTGTCCAGACCAGAGGTACAGCCGCAAGCAAAAGTTTACATACACTTGTAAAGACAAAAAACAATCATGCATTTTGGTTATTTTATAGACTTATTATGTCTTTAGAAATTAACAAAATCTGCGGGTCAAAATTACCTAAGAGAAGAGAACACTGAAAAAGAACCCATGTTTTTTGGATACAGTTGCGACAGTGATGGCTTCTAATTAAAGTTTGAATGTCAGACTTCTATTTGTTTACCACTCAGATGAATTTATGTGGCTTTTTGCTCCTGGGAACTAATCTATGATACCATTTTCTCCCAGAGGCTTCCTTATTAGTGGAAGACAGTAGTGTTCTCCTTTTAAAACAGGAAATAACTTGTTTTATATGAATTTTTAACCCAGGATTTGTTTTCATGCTCTGATAGAGCAGACTGGTTTATCCACCCTAAATACTGTGCCATGTTTATTTTAAAAAGTAAATACTGTATTTCAATTAGAGAAACAGAATCTTTGTAAAACAGGAAGTCTGTAAATGAGTCTCTTGATCTTGAATGAATTTGAATGTTCTCTATCTACTGTGCTTTTATACTGTATGAAAACCTAAGGTTTTTTATTTTTAGATGACAACCTGCAGTGGCAACCTCTCAGTTCAAGCTTTGAAAAAGAAATTTAAACGCTCTATGGTTCATCAACTTTCAAAAAAAAACAAAAAAAACATAAACAATAAAAAAAAAAGATTCATAAGAGTTATTTATCAACTTAAAATTCTGCAAATAACAACACATAACCCAAACATATTACACTTTGTTATAGACTGTGTGTGTGTGTGTGTGTGCACAGAGACAGAGAGATAGATAAGAGAGAGAAGGAAACACACTCTTCCACTGGAGTGGATAAGGCACAGATGTTCTTTTTCCTGAATTAGGGTCTGATCAAATGGAACATACTGTCATCTTGAACAGGGCAAGTGTTACTAACATAACTTATAACAACAGTGTATAGCTGTACGGATGAACTGAGGTGCTTCCACAGGGTCATCAAATGGCACTAAACATCACCGGGATTCAGCTGCTCCATGTCACATTTACCACCCCTGTGTAAAACGATGGGCCTCCTACATCACAGTCAATCAAAACCATGTGTCAGTTTATAAAAACTATCTGAACTCCTCAAACTCACTTTTGTGTTGTCACAATGCTTCCATTCTTATGCTACTCACCTCATTGTGTGTTGCATTTCTTAACACTCAGCTGTGAATTCATCATTTTATTCTTTTTTTCATTATACCAAGATCTTTTATCTATTCACGGAAGTATACACATAATTCCATTGTGTATGCTTCTGGTTCATACAATGCACAACAAAGGCTTGAATCAATGTGGAATTTGAATAAGCTTTTAATTTCTTTTTCATTATGGTTTAATCTGGTGTTTAATTTTTTTTTTAGACTGATACAACCCTCATGGAATTGAACTTCATTTTACATATTGCTCATCACTATTTAAAAGGTTCTTAGTTTTCTTGGTGATGTGTGTCTACACATGGATCAGGCTCCCATCTGTAACCAGCTCCAGAACAGTTTCCTCATACTGACTGCAGAGTGCCATTTTGGTGAAACTCATAAATGATGAATTCTATCATATAAATATCCTCACTTTAAATCAGAATACATCGTTAAATATCGAGACACCAGTACAGGAGTATGTGACATGGAAATGCTGCCCAATTAACGGCCACTATTCTTGCTGGCTGCTTTGTAGAGCACTCCGAAAAATACGGTATGTCAGAAGAATGCTTTGACTTTGAAGCCTGTTTTGGCCCATTTTGCAAAACCTCATTTGCTTGGAGAAGCTTTTATCCTAGAGCAGTTTTATACATTCATAAAGTTTCGTGAGTAAATCAAATTGTATTGAGGCACCTCCAGCATTTTACTAAACAGAATGACCTGCCATAGTAATTTGTTTCTGGGCAGTGCCCCACGGTGCAACTTCTTACTGGAACTAAAACTGTATTGTTTGAGAAACTTAGTGTCACCTGGAAGAAATCTTCAACTGATGAGTCAGTCAGAGCTGGTAATATTTTAAGATACAAGTGAGTGTCTTCAATGTGCTCATTAGCAAACAAGTAGTTCCATTTGAAGCTCTGCCAGGTCTTGTGGAGGCTAAGAAAAGAAGTAGGCCATTGTCATTCAGCCCAAAATTGCTGCCTGACCCAGCTGACTCCTCTCCCTTGGTAAACATCACTTTGGTGCTCATTGTAAAAGCTTGTTCAATCTACAGAAAAACATAACATATTCACTACATAAGGATACTACATGCAACAGCAGCTTTGTTTTAAAATGCAGCAAACAGAAGATATTTTTTCCAGTTTTAGGTGTGAAAAAATCTTGCTCAATTCCTACAAGAGCCTTAGACATGTCGTGTTTGGATGAACTATCAGAACGTTCAGAGGGGAAGCGAAGCTCTTGCTGTCTGATGCACTTGCACAGGCTGGCTTGTGTCATGATGACTGTTCTTTGGATGCAGCTCTTCTTTTCACAACAGAAGAATGGATTTGATGAACAATAATAATTGAGACATCTCAAAGAGAAGAATGAGCCAAGCTAACCAGACCCACCTGAGTCATGCTGTAATGACATGAGGTCTTCAATGTGCTCATTAGAAGTCAGTTTTTTGCAGTCTGCCAGGATCCTAGGCTTGAAAAAGGTAGGCCATTTTGCCAAAAATCTGCCTGACACTTCCTCTCCAAACATCATGGTGAAGTCTTGTTCAATCTACAGAATAACACACACTGTATACTCATGCACCTTAAGCATATACTTTGAGTAACAATTCACTTATAAAAGAAGTTGTCTTTCTTACCTATGGAGCGAATTTTGTTTCTTTATTATGCAACCAAAAAGAATGGATTTGAGAACAAAAAAAAAATTGTAAATGAGAAATAATGGATTTGAAAACAAAAAAATAATTTGCAAATAAAGTTACATTTACGTTTCTTGTTTCTGCGTTTGCGTTTCGTGTTTTTGCATTTACGTTTCTCGGTTTTTGCATTTACGGTTCTCGGCTTTTGCGTTTGCGTTTCTTGTTTTGCGTTTGCGTTTCTACATGAGTCTCAGGGGCGGGACCTCCTCTGAAAGATGCAAGAAGCCTCCTGATTGGTCACTCCCACTCGACTAGACGGTATGACAACTTCCGCATCCACAGGCGCGAGAGGAGACTGTTGTGCCGAGTTATCTGCAGGCGGGCATAACTCGGCACAACACCGTAGCTGTGTCCCAATTCAGGGGCTGCATCCTTCAAAGGACCCAGCCTACCCGTCCTTCGAAGGCTGGGTCCTTCTAAGGACAGGTAGGCTGCATTAGAAGGCTGCATGAGCGTTTGTTAAATGAGACGGTCTAGCCTACGATGAACTTCCTGCTTACATCATGACGTCTCGTAGCGCCGCTCCTTGTTGCCTAGCAACCCTGACAAACAAATTTTCATCCCGACGATCAGGATAAGACGACGGTGTAATTTTACCCAATTTTCGACTGGATTTGATCCTGAAACTGTAATTTTTGTTTTTAATATGTTTTATATACTTGAAGACTTGAGAGTCTTGTACTGTACGGTGGTTCGGGACTAAACTGTCTGAGAAACAAGAAGCGTCCACAGCTGGTTTAAATCTGTTGACATCCACTGATATGAACTTTAAATATTATAAACCTCCACAGTCTCTGGGCTGAGTGTTTCTGATGAGGATCATAAATACCTGCTGTCTGAACAGAAACCAGATATAATGTATGTTAAACATGTGATCAGATAACTTGGTGGAGCTAAACTAAGAACAGTGAGGAGAGTCATGTTTTCACTGGTCAACAGAGAGAATTACCACCAATAGAAGCTCCAGCAGGATTTACGTCCATTTTACTTCTCCACCATATAATAACTTAAATAAGGATTAAATATATGAATATTTATGATTGAATAAGTCATTTTTGTGGTGGCCGCGGTCAGAAAGAATTTCGCCACAGTCTCAGTAAAATATAACTTAAAACTGAAGCTGAACAACTGGAAAGTAAACGTTTTAAACTGCAGCGGCTCACATCAATAACGTTATTCAATCGTTTTTTTAGAACAAACTTTAACGTTGTCAACATTTGTATCGTAGCTATCAGAGTGAGCTGCAACACAATACTAATATTTAAAGCTACAATCCTCCGCCGCTGATGGATCCATCTTCTCCGTCAGCCGTCAGCAGTTAAAACTTCAGCTGTTGATCGAACTGTCAGCGGCCCGCAATGGATCTTGGGATATTTGGGGCTACGAAGGATACATCGATGCATCCTTCAAATTCATGGAAAAGAAGGACGCATTCGTCGGTCTCATTTGAAGGAGTCTTGGGGTTTTAATGAAATGGGACAGCCTTAGTCGCACCGCTGTGACGTATGCGGCCGAAAAATGCAGCCTAGAAGGATGCAGCCCCTGAATTGAGACACAGCTTGTGTCTCCTCTCGCGCCTGTGGATGCGGAAGTTGTCATACCGTCTAGTCGAGTGGGAGTGACCAATCAGGAGGCTTCTTGCATCTTTCAGAGGAGGTCCCGCCCCTGAGACTCATGTAGAAACGCAAACGCAAAACAAGAAACGCAAACGCAAAAGCCGAGAACCGTAAATGCAAAAACCGAGAAATGTAAATGCAAAAACACGAAACGCAAACGCAAAAACAAGAAACGTAAATGTAACTTTATTTGCAAATTATTTTTTTGTTTTCAAATCCATTATTTCTCATTTACAATTTTTTTTTTTGTTCTCAAATCCATTCTTTTTGGTTGCATAATAAAGAAACAAAATTCGCTCCATACTTACCAAGCCAGTGATGTCGAGGAATCGTGGGAAGATGTCAAAGACTGTCGAAGAGCACTCCTGATCTTGAACCAGTGTTTGGCGGTACTGAAATGTGGCCCTCATTCGCTCTTTGATGGCTGATTCATCAGTTGAATGTTTCAAAAAAGATATTGCTTCATGACAGTGCTCACCAAGCAGCTGCTTATCAGTGCAGAGAACCTCCCTCTTTCTCTTTGGACTATCTTGATAGGTTGCGCTTGTGGAGCATCTCTGGGGTTGAGCTGCAGTGTTACGCTGAACAGTCTTTATCCTCCAGGCCAAGTAGCCAGATCCACTCTCTGGGTCATAGAAGTGTTCCTGTAACATTAAAACAATAAATTGTTACATAAATTCCAAACATATTATTGGTCCGTAAATTGACATACAAGCTTTTAATTTAGAAACTTACATATCCCTTGTCCGAATATGGATCTCTGAGGCTGGGAAATAGAGAGATGATGCCCAGAGCACATGTACTTCGAACAGAGATGGGTGGGCTCCTCCTGAAAGATAAACATGGCATTACTACAACAATTCAGTTTAAAAGATACAAATTTAGCTTTTTCTTGCTTCAGTTAGTATCAGTCTTTCAAATTTAGTTTTTGTATAATGTTTTAGCCTTAAAACATTGCTTTACTGAGATGCAATGCCTTACAATGAGTCTGCTCGTTTTAAAATAATTTCTATATTAAGTAAAGAACATTATGAACATGAAACTTACCCATGAATTTCAACCATGTTGGCCACAAGAAGGTTTACCAACTTTCTCCTTGTGCTATCCGTCAATGTTTTCATTTTATCATATTCATCCAAAATAAACTGTCCACCTGGTTTAGCTTTCAGAGCATTTCTCACCATCTAACAGATAAAGAATCAGAAAGTTAGAATTATCCATCACCATCAGTTTAACTACACAATATATTTGTGTCTGATAATCTGATAACTAATAGAATTTCTTACAAGCGACACACCTCTTTTGCTGATTCCCGTTCAGCATGGGTTCTCCTCCCTCCGTTGGTATGAACAATCACTGTTGCATCTGATGAATCAGAGGATACTCGCGAGGAGACTCCTGACACTGACCCAGATGAGCTGTCTGACATGGGTGACTCCAGCGAAGTATATGAAAGATCATGCTGAAGTGCAACTGTAAACATTTTTTTACAAAATGTAAACAAAATGAAAAAATCATGTGTTCTCCACAATGTTCATTATACTCCTTCCCTAACAAGGTTGAGTCTCACCTGCTGACTTTTCCAGTGCCACCCTAACAGTGAGGTTCCCTGCCTGCAAGAGCTCCTCAAACACATCTGCATCGACTTCTGTCCCTGATTCATCTGTCAAGTGCAGCTCACTCTCAAGTGGAAGATCTAGCTTTTGAATAACTGATAAAAATATTAGACTTAGAGCAATAGAAAAAAATGCAATAAGAACATTACCTGGCATTTCTACGCTTGTTTTTGACAGGACATGGCTATCATAAACAAAATATTTAAATACCACATAAATTCAATAGGTGTTACAATATGTAGCCACAAACATTGTGGACTGTATGAAAAGTGATGCCAACCTTTTTGAAGAAATGTGTTGAAGTCATCATAGCCATCTTCAGTCTCAGCCACTTTGACATACTTCTGTGTTTCACCAAATCGCACCTTAACCAACATGATGCACTATGAAGAAAAAAGGACAAAAGACATCCACACTGTGCCATCATTCACACTATGATCACCATGGATGTGTAGAAGCAGGAACATTTTGCCTAGCTTTACTTGACTCTTCGTTTTAAGATTTAGCATTACTTGCTACCTGGACGATGGTAGCCACCAGCACAGTGGCGTGCTACTGAAGCTTGGCCTGCTTGCTAGAATGACGGCTAGCTCGTTATTCTGCTAAAAACACCCACACGTATCCGTAAACAGCGATACACTATAAACTATGCTCCGTTAGCTTAGCAAAATAACATCACCCTAGACGTAAATGTAGCAGCGAAGTCATTGTTTATATGTATACAGGGGTGAAAGTACCGGCGCAAGCAGCGTTTTTGATGTCTATGGGCAAGTGGTGGAAAACGATCCAGTGCATAAATCAAACGCAGCGATCCCCATGGCAACCGCGGTGTTTCAGTAGACGTGCACGCGCATTCACATACTGCTGAGTGAAATCTGCAGTCGTTAGCTCATAAGAGGTTTGAGCTATTCTGTATCGTTGAAACAAAACAACACGAAACATTGCTGCTTACTCTCCTACTGATTTTAATTGGGACATTTTACAGCGAACGTAAAGACATTAAATGCGTGGTAAACGTTTGGAAGGCTGGGCGCAGGGGAGACCACCGGGCTCGGGCAGTTCAGAAACAGTTCGGAATGACTTCTAAGGGTTTATTAAACAAAGTAGTTTTCAGACTGCATATTACGAGCGGATCTATTTCGTGACCCAGAGTGCGGCCGTGCCTGGTTCTGAATGAGAGCTTCATAGCAGGCAGCCGCTCTCCCGTCTTCCTGGTACTGCGAACCGCCACCGAATCTGTTCGTGGTACACAGTACCGGATCGTACCGGCTTACTTTCACCCCTGTATGTATAGATACACAGCTATAAGTGGAACTCACCAGCATGTGTGGCTCCGGTAACGTTAGCTTGAAAAGTTAGCGTTTTTTAATCTTAAAATGTTTTAAACAAAGCAAGGCTTGGTGTGGCTGGTGTGGTGGTCTGGTGTGGAGGTGTTCAGCCGGTGGAGGAATACGGCAGGGAAGAAAAAATGAAGACAGCAATTTGCCACCTGGTTTTCAGAGCTAGTCGGATTTTCAGCAGCTATCTCAAGCAAGCAGCAGCTCAACCGAACCCCCACCCCCGGTCCATGTAATGCCAATAACCATTCGAAAAGACTAGATAATAGCTAACTGCACTCCTCATCAACTTGATATGGATTTGATTGTCGAAATGACAAGTGGCCTTCAGATTTTTTCTGGAGAATATTTGGTTAACCCGCCATGTGCGTGCTACATCATTTTAGCTAGCTCTGACCCCTTATAAAATATGCAGCTGTGCAAATATAACATGTTATACAAACGTGTATTCATGCAGGTTACGCATATGTGTGCATATTCATCGACACTTTTGTGTAAAAGCGACAACATGCTAACTTACCTTGTCACGATGTTAGCGGGAAAAGACAATTTTGCTCCGCTGCAGCCGCTATATGCCCCGCTCTTTAGGCAAACACGTCACAGATACGTTGGGATGCTGGGAGTTACTCTATTAAGTGTTGATTTTAAAATCAACACTTAATAGAGTTGTTTAAATTTAACTCTGTGGATTATCACCAACTCTTTTGAGGGACTAACTCTCGGGTAGTTGAATTAAACTAAAGAAGTGTTGAATTGACACTGTATTTTTAACTAACAACACCAACACTGGAATTTTAACACTTTTGAATTTGCTGTGCAGCCATTAAGTCTGCGCCTAAAGTTCTTAACTGTTCTGTCAGTTGTTCTGTTTTGAGTAACTGCTGTTTTCGTGTCCTCAGCTCAGCATATGAATGAGTCTGTGTTCCCAGACCTCCTACCTGTTCTGGCCCCTCAATCAGCTCACCTCAGCTCCTAGTTCCTGGAGTCCCTCTCTGCCTGTCTGTCCTCTACAGCTCCCCTGCCTGTTCAGTACAGTATCAGCCCCAGTCTCTGCTCCAAATGTCCACCATTTATCTGCTACCTTAGAAGAAACTAAATCTGTTAAGATCCTCTGCATCCAGCCTTTGTTTCTGCACCTGGGTCCACCAGCCATGTGATAGTCCTTCTGTTCCCTGATCATATCACTAAGTCTTCCTTAGCAGAATAACTGTTAAAGATCCTCTCTGGTGAAATTGGTGTTATTGCGTAACAGTGAGTTGATTTACAGTGTCTTAGCAGCACAAGCAGCACATTCTAATAGAAGCAAGTGTGAAAAGACTAACCTATTTTAGGCCAAGAACCTTTCAAGATAATTTCATAAAAACAAACAAAAACCCCATAGATACACAGAGGCGAGTTTTTAGGGGTTACAGTTAGAATCAATACATTTTATAATAAAGTTATGTTAATGATATAAAAAATAGTCTTTTTGACCAAAATAGTAGTATAGCTAATCTCCTCCTTCTTTAATTCAGCTGATTAATGTATTTCTAAGAGTTTCCCAAAGAGGAAAAGGAGCTCAGACATTAGGGATTTTTTTCTCTCTCAAAAACAGTAAACCAAGGTAAGGTGTGAGTCTGTAGCTAATGTTTCCAAGTTCTTTCATTTATTTAGAAACCTTCACAGACTCTCATTCTCTGCTTTAATCAGTTAGGACTAAAATGGGTTGTATTCTTGTTTTCAGTGAGCATTGATATCACAGTCAGGGTGCACATGATCCCTGAAAATCCTCCCAAAACACTGATAGGTGTGACATGTTGAGTGTGCAGAAGGCTTTAAACATGAGTACAAATCCTGCTGTCACACATGTGAGTCATTCATTAAAATAAGTTTGTCATTGATGTGAATTGATGCCACTTGCACATTTAGAGAAGTTTCTTCCCCATATCAAAGAGACAAAAGAGAACAGAGGAATAAATATAGCCTCAACACTGTGTGTTGACTCTCACTGTGTGAGGGAATATTCAATTATAACAGTGGATTAACAGGAGAATGTGACATTTGATTTAGAATTTCTACCTAGTGCCTGCATTTTGTCTCTTCCTTTACAAAAGGTTTGATAAGGAGGAGTGACTTTAAAACAGTTTTCAAGAAGGAAACAAAGCCAGATGTCTGGGTTGGGATTAGAAGTACCTGCATTTCACAGCTGCTAACTAGAAAATAATCTGTATTCACTGTATGTGAAGGTTCTAGACTTGAATTTATGTTAATACCTTCATCATCTGTTATCTAAAGAAAGTCAAACAAATCCAGCTGGTTTCATTTTAGCACATAGTAACGTTCTATTTACTGATATGTCTGACAATAAACATCAGAATGATGAGATGACCAGGAGATGACAACAACACCGTGTATCAAATCCTTATGTGACTGAAATGTAATATCTTTCGGTGTTCGAGTCTTTATTGGACAAAAGGAGACATTTAAAGACATCATGTTGGCCTCTGTGACACGACATAACAAACCCGAGATTGAGGCTTTCTATGCAATTAATCTTTTAGAATCAGTTTCTGCTTGTCTGGAGTTGTTAGGTGAGTTGGTATGCTTGAGCAGCACCGATCAGGGAGGTGTGGGTGGAGAGAGAGTCGAAGACTTTACAGATCAGCTCATTCTAAATTAATCAAGCATTAATCATTTGCTAAGATGGGCAGCGGGTATTCTCATGGATATACTTTAATGTTCTACTGGAACTGGCAGCAGTGGAAAAATAATGTCACCATCTTGCTCCATGCTACATTTCCCCTTCATATTTACAGTTGTCTTTTAGTACCAGTTTTACCTTCAAAGGCTCATTCGCTGAAGTAATCAGTAATCTTTCTAATCCCAAACTGACTTTTTCGTTACTTCCTACACACTGAGTACAACCACCTCTATGGTTCAAGAGGAGGGCATTCTGAGACACTCAGCCACCAACAATGTTGACAACCTTTCGACCTCCTGACATTCCCAACATGTCTTGAGGAAAGTAACTCAGGCTGAGAGCAGGCTGACCTGGAGTCTTTTTCAACTCGATGAGAAACAAGATGCTTTGTTTAGAATCTGTTAAAGATGGTTAAGGATGTGGAGGTTGTACAGCATGTCCAACGTTCACACAGAAGAGATTCCTTTTTTATTTATTTTTTGTTACTGTTATCAGAAACGCTGTGTTATGCACTTTATAGCACCTTTTAACCATAGCTACATTCTACAAAGTGCACTAATGGTGTCTCACCTTACCACTCGGGGGAGCTTGAGCTTCACTGTTTTGCCCAGGGGAACGTTGGCTTGTGGAGGGACTGTGAATCAAACTACCATTGGTGGATGACCTCCGTTGAACCACAGCTGCCCTAAGTTGTCTAAACAAATATTGGATTCCATGACAGTTGCTTCAAAGAATTGTGTTTCAGGATGAAGAGAAATGACCTTCCAGACCCTCTAGTTGACTTGACTCACCCATCAGCTGCACTGCTTATTTACTGTTACTGCTACTACTGTTACTTTACCTAGTATTGGTATGCTGAAACACCAAACTAACAGGGTAAACATTATACAGATTGTACTTGCTGAATTTCAGCAACATACTAAATTGGGCTGCTGCAAATAAGAACATCTTCACAGAACTGCTAGCACGGCTTCAGAGTGTTTGCATACACAATGGAATCAAATGAACCAAAAAGGCACTCCGTCTAGAGGACTAAGAATATACAAGCATATTCAAGATGGCGGCGCCCTGCTCTGGCTCCTGATACTTATGCCAATAGCACAGATAATTCTTAAAGTAGTGGACAGTGTGGGCAGAGTCGACTGCCAGATCATACTAGAATTACTTTCAACCAGTAGTTCTGCAACCACAGATCAAGACGATCTGAATACTCTAGGGCTATTTCATCGGATGGATCTGACGGCCTACAAATCAGCGGAGTCTCCTACCAGCCTTACCCACCCACAAGGAAATGAAGGTGGTGTGACAGGAGGCAGAAGTGTGGTACTCGGGGAGCGCTAACAGCTAATCCCTGGAGAACACCACTGACAACTATTCTGCTTGCCAATGTTTGTTTCTTTGGAGAATAAACTGGACTATTTGAGGCTGGATTTAATTACAGAATGGAAGATGAGAGACTACTGTGCCCTGATCCTGACAGAGACATGGCTGAATGACTCTGTTCCTGATGAAGCCATTAGCATGGAGGGGCTAACAAGATTCAGAGTGGACAGAAGCTGTGCTCTCAGCAGTAAATCCTGTGGTGGTGGTGGTGTGTGCATTTTCATTAACAATAAGTGGTGCAATAATGCCACAGTGGTCTCAAGTCATTGCTCTCCAGACATAGAGGTTTTGACCATAAAATGCAGACCCACCTATCTGCCCAGGGAAATTACTATCATAACCACCACAACTATGTACATCCCCCCCCAGAGAAGACATTAAGGTAGTCTTGAACTCTATCATTACATCGGTGACCTGTAAAATAAACATTCTGACGATGTATTAATTGTTGCTGGGGATTTCAACCAGGCCAACATGAAGACTGTCGTCCCTCACTACTACCAGCATATGAACTTTGCAACCCAGGGATAGTTAACTCAAAGGACATGACCTATACTAACATCATAAGACATTCAAGATCTGTCCCTCACTGCCACCTTTATTCCCTAAGCCATCTCTCTTTGATGCTTATTCCTGCACACAGGTCTCTGCTCTGCTTACCAGAAAAAAAAACCTACAGTGAGACAGATTAAGGTCTGGCCAGGAGAAGTTATGCCAGCATTGCAGGACTGCTTTAGGTGTACTGACTGGGCCGTGTTCAGAGAGGCTGCCACTGACAACTATCCCATCAATTGGCAGAAGTATGCTACGACTGTCTCTCATTCATACACTAGTGTATATTGAATGTCTCCAACAACATCTCCATCAGCCAGCCAGAAACCCTGGATGTGTGCTGAGAGCATAAAATGATGCCTTCAAGAGCTACCAGAAAAGCAAAACGCACTCATGGTCAAGAATTTCAGAATGGAATCCCAACATTACAGACTTCAGAACTTCTCTTCTTGCCTATAAGGACAACACCATTTTTCTGAAAGAACTCAATTCTGATGGTTTGAGGCACTACATCCCACACCTGAGGAAAACTATTCCTCACCATGATGAGAAGATACTCAGCCCAGACACAGCAGACATCAGGAGGACCCTGAGAATGATCAATGCACTTAGTGGCAGACCCTGGCAACACACCATGTCGGGTGCCCAGAGAATGCGTGATCAGCTGCCTCAGGTTCTAACTAATGTTTTCAACACTTCACTGAACAAGGCTGTTGTCCCATCATGCTTCAAGACTGCCACGGTCTTACCAGTATCAAACAAATCCACATTCATATGTCTAAACGTTTACCACACTGTTGCACTACTCCCATTATGATGAAATGATACATCCAAATAATAACATCCAAACGTTCCCCCACACTTGACCTGTACCAGTTTGCTTACCACCCTAATCGCTCTACAAAGGATGCCATATCCTCTGCACTCCACTGGAGCCTGTCACATCTGGAGGAGAAGAACATCCATGTTTTAATGATTTTCTTGGACTTCATCATTTAACACGTTCATTTCTCAACATCTGATCAGCAAACTGGGTCCACTGGGTCTTAGCACCCCTTGTGTAGCATGCTACGGGACATCAGTGCGAGTTGGAAACAACTCCACAGCACCATCTCTCTATACACTGGTTTGACTCAGGGCTGTGTCCTGCTCCCCCTTTTTCTTTACCGTATGCTTCAGCAGTCTAATAGAGTGAATACTGAAGGGAATAGGAGTATCACTCACCACTCCCAGCACCCCTTCACTGGCATCTCCCTATCCTCGTTTTGACAAGCGGGATACATAGTGGAATTTTACCTCCACTTCCACTGCAAGGCTTATACTTTCACAGAACCCACTAATCGTGTCCTCACACCTTTGGCCACGTTCCCTCACCGCGATTCATGACGGAGATGATGACTGCCGCGCCAGGCAGGCTAGCTTCACCACTGAGGAGATACTGGACATTATGGTACCTCTGGTCTGGAGCACTGGCATAATACAAGCCATAAGTCTTCTGACTTAGCTTCTTCTATTGCTTCTTCCCCTGCTGTTTCCCCCATCTGTCCAATGGTAAATTTAGATTTGCCAGTGAGGCTCAACCAGTATCACTAAATACCATTCCTTTCCTTCTGCCTGTCACTGGTTTTCCTGCTCTCAGAGTGTATCCAATTTCCACTAATCTGCTCATTAATTTGTTCATGGAAAGTGAACTTTGCCAAATTAAGTAAGGTTCTAACATTTGCAGGCCCTTCTCAACCATTTAACAAAGTGCAGAGAATGATAATATGATCACAGACAGGGCCAGCCGCTCTGTTGATGGAGCTGTCAGAGCTCCTGAAGAAAGAAGCCATCTCTAGAGTTCCATCAGGCCAGGAGAAGAAGGGTTATTACACTTGTTTCTTCCTGGTGTACAAGAGAATAGGTGGCTTGAGACTCATTCTCAACCTGTCTGTTCTCATCAAATCAGATCCAAAAGATGTATGTTATCACATCCATATCAGTCCCAGACACTAAAAGATCCTGCAGTTGTATTTCAAATGGGTTTAGTATAATAAGTAATACAACTGTTTACGCATTGGTACTTATCTGACCCTTCACATATTCTCCAAGCTTGTGGAGACATCCCAGGAGAGTTACACGGGCAGAGCATGAGAGTGCTATCTTATCTAGACAACCTGATCAATAGATGATCTCCACGACAAACAGCACAGCACTCAAAACAGTGGAGATTGGGAGTCGTCAGTCATGGCTGGGTTGTATTACAAACTGGAAAAAGAGCTCTCCGGTGTATTAGTAATCGATCAATTACATGGGAGTGCATATGGATTTCTCCAGGACAAGAGTGAAACACACACAGCAGTGATGGCTGTCTTCCTCCATCCACAATGGCCTTTTATGTATTCAGCTGCTGGTAGACAGGAATGTGGCTCCATCTATTATAAAAACCTATGCTGCTTCCATCTTATCTTGCCATGAGGGTTTTGGAGACAGATTTGTTTTTGCACACTCATCAATTAAGCATGTTCTGAAAGGAGTCAGAGACCAGCAGCCTGTGATGCACTTTGGTGCATCAGTGGGATTTACCTCTGGCTTTACGCATTCTTGGTTAAACTCCATTGGGGACAATAGCAGAAAAAACATGTCAAGTTCTTGTCTTCCAAGGCAGTGTTCGTCTTACTTTAGTGATTTATGCACACTCGCTGTCTTTCCATTCTGCCTTTCTATCCAGTGAGATGGCAGCCAAGCCACTTATAGGGCAAACCATGGGTATATTCTCAAAATTATAGTGTTGAATTTTAAATCTAAGGCAGTTACATTGGTAGTAACTTTACAACTCAAAGAGATTGTTGAACTTATTCATGCTCCAAAAATTTCCACTGGTCGGGTTGCATATTTGCAAGTTCTGCAAGTATTTGCAAATCAGAAAGCAAGCATCCGTGGATCATCCATTGAAGCCCAAGCATCACTGGCTATGCCACTATGCAGAACTCAGTCAAGTCTGGGCCATTTATCCACCTTTGGGCATTACAGTTTGAAACTGCATTGTGCTTATGTCATACGCATGCCGAAATCCTGCTGCTATGTCAAACAAGAGGAGCTTCTTGATTTTTACCCACTGCCTGAATATATGGTTTGTGCTTTTTGCTGCTAATCTTGCACCATTCTCTCTATACTTTTGAGATCAATGTCATCCTTAGTTGATGCCATAAAGTATATTATCCTCAAGGCCTTGCCCAGTCTGTCTGAGGAAACCTAACAGAAGTGTTTTTCTACACTTGAAAGCTCCGGAGTTGAATCTGTAGAGTGTCTTAAGTATCTCCAGCTTGAGGATATCAAAAAGTTTTTTGCTTGTTATTAAACACTGAAAACTACTGGAGACATTAAAAATTGGGTAATTATTAATAATGTTTAAGACATTATGTTTTGTTACCTGTTAAATGTAAATAATGATACTTTAAGTATCCCAGTTTATGATGTCCACCTACAACAACACCACGAATATGGCTTTATGTATATACCGTGTGTTTGTGTGTGTGCATGCTTAGGGGACTGTACTAAAAAGCAAATGGCTGTAAATCCAGGCAGTCATAAATGCATTGTCATCAATGGAATAACCATAAGTCACAAGTGTCACTAACTGGAATCATAAGAATATGATTTTTCAGACAAAAGGAAAATAAAATATAAATAAAGAGATATAAAAACAAAAACCAGCACTGAAACTAAAGTGAGAAAATTAAAGCAAAACATTCACAGACAGGAGGGCATTGATGGAGGAACAAGGGCAGAAGTGACAGAATTGATGAACACCACATTTAAGCTTCAGCGCAGACATATCATTGAGATCCTAGCTCCTACTGTAGCTGATTTGCAAATCAAGTGGCCTTACCTATTTACACAAAGGGAAATCTTTTCTCATTTTGAGCTACTGTCTGCTGTGTCTGTACTTCTTGCTTTAGACCTGGAGGAATTTAGAAATGCAATTGTAGAATAGTTCTGCACAAAAGTGAAGAGCAAAGATGAACAGACTGTCTTGACCAAGGACCAAATGACAACTTGACACAGTAAGTCATTCAGCTCTAGATAGGCCCACTTTGTTGAATCACCTAAGGGACTGATACTCAATGCTGATGTAGGCTAATTACATTTGAAACTTTTTGACATGATGCTTATTCTGTATGCACCCTGTGTTTCTAATGTCAAATTCCACTGAATATGCTTTATAGGAGTGTGGCCCAGCAGCAGATACTGAGGGCTTCTTCACTCAGGCAGCCGGGCCTCTTTTTGCAACAGGCAGCACTGAGCAGGTCTACAATGGATGGATGGTCAGCAGTGAATCCAAGCTACCTGTGATGGGGATCACACCAACCTTCATTACAGGGTTTGCTGCAGTGTTTTCCGACCTTTTACATCTTCAGCCTACAGTACCAAGTTGAGGCAGCTCAGACGTTGGAAGGAAAATCTTTTGAGGCATTGCAAGCTAAGTGAGACTTTACTTGACTTTGTGTTTACTGTATGTTGTTTTTTGTTTCATTGAACCAAAAACTTTTGCACACAAGTTCAGAGAGTTCATACTAGCGATCTTGTGTAGACACCTAAAAATAATACTGATACCACTTTATTCTGATGCCCTGAGACATTAGTACAGGCCATCTGCATTTTTTCCACATTAAGTCAAACAATGTTTCCTTGGTTTCTGAAATCTTTAACTGGTTACGTTTTGTATTGTTTCCTTTGAGTGATTGTTCTTGTTTACCAAAAATGTCAGTTGCCTTATGCTCTGTTGTTTTCTGTGTTTTAGTGGTGTTTGCATTTTTAAATAATTATGCAGAGCTGGGTCATTTTTAGTTGCCAATTCTGGAATATAAACATTGTAGACTCCTGGTCATTTACAGTATATTGTAGGAAGCATAAAAACATATTCATGCATTTTTTTGCATCACCACCTAAAGACATGTAGGTTCCCATGGCAACTCAACACATACAGTGCGTGATACTGTAAATGCTAACTGCTAAACTAATGTGCAGCATTTTGCCGCTTTTCTGGACCAGACTCAATAACGGTTCCCTAAGTGCAGACTTGATTGTAGGTTAATGAAAAGCAAAAGTTGCATTGCACATTTCAAGGTTTAAAAACTGCTTCACTGACAGTGCTGAGTGATGAAACCATTTACCAACAACTGCTGCCTCTTTCATTTGACACCTGCTGAGAAAGTGTGTAGATCCTGTGTATTATAGTGTTGGTTCACTGTTGCTCCATCGAGAACCCAGTTCTCCATAATTATGAGAAGCCTAATCTCTATGTTCAATGGCCAGCCTTATATCTTAACAGCAGGATTCAAGATCAAGAGGACTTTGATGTGGAAGAGACAGCATGATTCCAAACCTTTTGAATGTAGGAGAGTATTCAGAATATCCATCAATGTGCATCACATAGTCCAAGCTTTGAAGTTTGTCCTCATCTACTGCTGCGATGTTTGCAAGAAAATTCACAGTCATACAAATCATGGCAAGTGTAATTTGACATTTCTGTTGAACTGACACAGCCATGACGAGTTGGAACTCAGTCAGTGAAATTACTGTGTAATATGTGATGCAGCAGAGGAAGTCACTCAAGGCTATCGATGGCAAAGCTCTTCAAAAGTCTGTGAAAATACATTCAATAATAGAAGTTAACTTCCTTCACCAGGTACCCCAGCTTCCTCCCACAGTCCAAAAACATTTTGAGGTTAATTGATTATTCTAAATTGTCCGTAGGTGTGAATATGAATGTGCCTGGTTGTCTGTCTCTATGTGTAGCCCTGCAATAGGCTGACGACCTGTCCAGGGTATTGCCTGCCTTCACCCGAGTTGGCTGGGATAAGCTCCATCCTCCCTGCGACCCTAAAGAGGATTAAGCCGTGTATAGATGATGGATGAATGGATGGATGGATGGATGGATGGATGGACTTCCAATGGCACATTGTTATTCTCTCATATGTGATGTATCATCAGTAATGCTTCAGAGGGTTACCATGCCTGAATGTTCTGAGTCTTGACAGAGTAGATATGTATTAATTTGCACAACACTTTGTCCAATTCAAAGAATAAAAGAACAAGGTTCTTGTAAAATGTAGGACAGGCACCTTGAGGCCAGAGTAAGTCTGTCAGGGGATCAACTCAAGTCTCCATCCCAGGAAGAAAAGCCTGTTATGGTGGAAGGAGCAAGTCATCCCCCAAGGTCCGAGGACAGCACCAGATCCAGAACCTAATTAATCATGAGTCTGTCTGAATTCAAATATTGCAGAACCCTCATGAGTATGCTTTCTTTTTGGAAAAATGCAATTCTCTGCTAAAACAGAGACACTGGGCTGGAGTTATCTTATGTCCCAGAAGAGCCATGAATACAAATGTGGCAGAGTTCAGGCATGCAATCAGCATGTTCTTATGCAATGAGAACATGTGATGGCAGAGACAGACACTTCACCTCTCTTAGTCTGAAGGGCAGGCTAGCTGTCCAGTGGAATGCCAGGCAAAACAAATCATGTTTTTTTGGTCTGCACATATTTCTAACCATTTGGAAGCTGGCATGTAGGATATTTGGCAAGCACAGAGGTTAAACTGGAGCAATCAAATACAGTGGTGAACAGTAGTTTACTTACACTTGTAAAGACCATGTAAATAATGGCAGGACTTTCCAGTGGCATGTGGCATGTCCTCTTAACTTCTTGTGAGGTATTATGATTGACTACATCTGCTGACTCCTCTGAGCCAATTTAAACAGGGCCCATTTGATACACTCATTAAACACAGGAACAAACACTACAGTGACAAAGTCTGAAGAGCTCAGCAAAGATCTGGAAAAGCAAATTGTTCACTTGAACATGTTGATCACTTGGAGCCAACGCAATTACGGAATCTAAAATCATTTGTGCAAACAACTGTAAGTATAAAGTGTAGGAACATACGTGTCAGTGTCCACAGGCAAGCATCGCCATGGTCTGAGAGGCTGCCAGGCAAGACGGAAGTTCTTTCTCTAGAAGCAGCACCTTAAGGCTCGACTGAAGTTTGCTGCTGATCACATGGACAAAGTAAAGGCCTTCTGGAGGAAAGTTCTGTGATCACATGAAAGTAAAATGGAGCTATTGGGCCACAATGACTAGAAATATGTTTAGAGAAGAGAAGGTGAGGCTTTTAACCTCAAGAACACCAGGCCTACTGTCAAGCATGGTGGTGGTAGTATGATGCTCTGAGGCCGTTTTGATGCCAGTGGAACTGATGCTTTTCACAAAGTAAATGGAATAATGAAAATGGAGGATTACCACTACATTCTTCAGGAAAACCTAAAATCAGCCAAAAGGTTGAGTCTTGGATGCAGGCAGGTGTTCCAACAAGACAGTGACCCTAAATAGTCCTTTAAAATGATACAAAAATGGCTAAATCAGGCAACAATTAAGGTTCTAGACTGGCCTCCTCCAAGTCCTGACTTAAACCCCATTGAGAATCTGTGGACTGTGCTGTGGAAACAAGTCTGTGTCAGAAAGGCAATAAATTTAGTTAATTGTATCAATGATGTCATTAAGAGGGCTCAAAGATACAACCAGAAGCTGGTGGATGGCTACCAAAAATACCTGGTTCAAACAAAAATGTCCACGAAACATTTAACCAAATATTAGCATTTCTGTATGTATATTTTTGACCCAGCACATTTTGTAATATTTCCAGAAGACCTATAATAAATCCATATAAGAACCAAATTGTATGTTTTTTTGTGACAAGGATACGCGTGTCAATGATTTCTTCATTAAAAGTTCAGAGTTCTAAGAGTCATTGGAAACTTAAGACTGCCATGATACACTTGGTCTTTACAAGGGTGTGTTCACTGTTGTCCCTGACTGTATGAGGCAGAGAGCTGAAGGAAGAGAGAAGTGTGCATTCTCTGGAAGTAAGAATAAAGGGAGACAGGGAAAATTGACCACACTGTAGATGTCTGGGGTTAATAGCCGCACACTGACATTTCACCTCTGTGATTAAGGTTTCTTGTTGAGGAAAGGTGCATTGCCTTTCCAAAAAAATAATACTGTTTACCTACAAACCTGTAGTCATTTAGACATCAGTGCATTTATGTGTCAGGTCTTGCTACTATATCACAGTCCTCTGATTGGGTCTTAGCTCTTGTTTACACCCAGATCACGGACAAAAAGTGCAACAGATACTTCTCCATACTTGGATCTGTAATGGCAGTAGCACAGGCTGCCACAGGCTAGCTTAGCCAATAGGACTGAATAAGTACTCACGCTAATATGAAAGGAGGGTTCCAGATGGAGTTGCTAATGCTATACAGCAGTTATCTCTCCACCAGAGGAGCACAGTGGAAAACAACAACACACAGAGGATGGTAATTAGTTTGGTGCCAATTTGTTGGCCTGTGCTGCTGTAATAACAAGTGGAGAGAAAGCACTATGTTTTAAGGCCAATGGACAGCTCATTCCACGCTGCATGCTTAGAGTTTTATTAAGCAGAAAGTGACCTCCTTTTCACTGGTAAGGGAAACTTACCCTTTGCCTGAAAGTCATAATACACCTGAATACACCTGGAATCTATACTGAATATCTTTTTTTTTTTTGTCTGCATTTATACTCACCGTTTAACATCACAGAAGGGGCTCAACTTTAATGAGATCAATGCATAATTTAGTCCTGCAGCAAAATACATAATATTTAGTGCATGTGCGTGACCATTCTATACTGAATATCAACCACTCAACAGTTAGAAGAAAGAAATATATAGTTTCATGATTGACCACTGGCTGGTTGGCCAGTCATGTCACTTTTATTTTTCCTTTTTTAACCCAGTGAGTCAATTGAGAACCAATTCTCAGTTACAATGGCGACCTGGCCAAGAGGAAGCACAAAGCAGAGAAAACACAAACTTACAACTGAATGAAGGATTATGTGACCTCATTAGAACCACTCTCTGAAGTGACAACCCATCTGAGCTTCAACACAACCCCTTCAGATATTCAAAATCTGCATTCAAATCTGGACCTGTACCCAGTCTTCAACCTCTCCACCCTTCTCCATCCATCCATTTTTGTACACTGCTTTATCATCTAAACTACTTCTCAGGAGGGAAACAGTGCCATATTTTCAAAGTGTACTAAGGGTCAATTCCCATCTCCCACATTGTGTGTCTACAAGGGCCCACATTACTCATATGGACCCCACTGTGTGCACCCCAAAACGTGTGATTATGAGGACTGTGCGCCCTGCAAGCACACCAAATGCTCATTGTGCCTGGAAAGCAAAATGAATGCTTGTTTGGAGCGAAGGCTGAGATTTTCCACATCTTTAGAATTAATTATTAAAGAATTATAATTAAGGTAGTTGCTGTCAGACTTCAGAGGTGCTTTGATTTGTATGTGCTTTGCATCAATGACAGCTAAGCACAGTAAGAAATTCTAAATTCTCCAGAAACCCTACAGAAAACACAAACCTCCCACAGATGTTTATGAAAGGCTGGCTAATATAATGTCTTTTAAAGGATTAGGAAGCAGAGTGGCTAATTACAGATTGGGCTGTAGCATTGATTATTCCTGCGGTGTGCCAAACACTATGAAGTAATGTGCAGCCAAATGTTTTTGTCTTTCCATCCAAATATCAGTAGGTTTCCTTCATAATGTGGTGGAGAAACCTTAAGGCCCAGTGGGAAACTGGCGCAGTTCATTCCATAGATTATAAAGCAAAGGTGGCATTCTTTATTGAACAAAACACATTAGTCAGAGGCCTCCCACATTCCTCTATTGTGGCTGCAGAGAGCTACATTATTGTGTCAGTGAGTTCAACATGAGGGATGATAGAACTCATATATGTAGCAGGCCAACGCATACCGTAATGACGCATGAATGGAACCGCATCCACTTCTATGTTCAAAGTAGACATCAGTCAGCAAACAGATACAGAAGCTATGAACTGACCTTAAGCCATAATAGCATTTCACAATGAGTGATGAAAAAGAAGGTCCATTAATTAATCTGAGATTAGTGGCAGTAGCAGAGGGCTGTATGTAAGGAGACCAGCAGGAGAGAGAACAAAGTGTATCAAACAGTAAAACATGGTGGAAATAGTCAACAATGGTGGGTGGACACCTGCAGCAAATAACCTCCAACCTGACCAAAGAGAAGTAATTCTTCATTTTTTAGTTATGCTCCACCTTCTGGTTTGCATCTTTGTGAAGATGGAGTCACAGTGCACCGGCATTATGAACCTAAAGACACCTCGCTCCTTGAAACGTTGTCAGATCGTGCTGGGATAATATGGGTTATCAGGCTTAAACAATTGTCATCAAACCAGAATGGAGATAAGCAAATACCAAGATATTCTAAAAATGAATGAAACTATTTTATTTTTGCATTCAACTGTTGCCTCAAATTATAAAGGTAATTTCATTTGCAATTAAACATTTTGTAATAAACTGAAAGAACACAAAGTGGAAAGTATTGTAATGTTCTGAGTTATTGATGTCTGTGCCTTTAAGACAGAGTGCACGCTGACTGGCGGCTGCCAGTCACAAGGGACTTTTAGGCAAGTTTAGGGAAGTTAGTGTGTGTGTTCTGCCTCTTTTTCGGTTGGAACTGAGGCTGGTAACGTGGTGCTGGCGTGGGTTATGGCCAGAACAGTAGCCTGTTCTGTAACTGTGTTCTGGAATAAACGCAAAGGCCAAGTCACTGGCAGTGTGATTATTTCACACTAGCAGAATATTACACTGGTGTCAGAAGTGCTCTTCTTGCCTGCGCCGGACAGTTTACAGAATGCTACAGCCGAACATGGAGGCTAGTGGAGCCAGACCCAAGGTGAAGTCCGAGCAGATGGCGGCGGACGAGGAGGGGACTGGCGGCCCGTGGCCGGACGCCTTGCTAGACGGACCCGCATGGGCTTTCTGCGAGAAGACTCACCTGACGGAGCCCGCTGTTTTCCCGGCGGCGGCAGCTTGGTGGGTGCCCAGAACGTCGATGTACGGCCGTGAAGCCCCCCGTCATCTGGCTAGCAAGGTAGAGGTGGGAACGACGCACAGCGCGCACATGCGTCAGAACATGGACAGTAGTGGCAGAGCGCAATGCAGAGAGGCGACCCTGTCTATCAAAGCGCCAAAGTTCTCCGGTAAGACGGACTGGGAAGCTTTCAAAGCGCATTTTAAGCTGTTGGCTACGGCTGCTGGGTGGTCAGAGGAGCACAAGGCTCTGCAGCTTGCTATGTGCCTTACCGATGATGCAGACTCTTGCTTGCTGCTCCTCAGCTCGGATGAGAGGAAGGATTATGGAGCTCTGGTCAGGGCCCTGCAGAGACGTTATGGACAAATTAATCAACCTCTGATATTACGCTCAGAGTTCATCAACCAGCGTAGACAACCTGGTGAGTCACTGCGAGTCTTGGCAAATGACATAGAGACTTCATGCAGACGTGCCTATGCATCTATGATGCCAACAGTACAGAATGAACTGGCCAGAGATCAGTTTATTCAGGCCCTCAGCCCGACTGAGCTCTGCGTACAGACTCAGCTGGCTCATCCCGCCACATTAAATGATGCTTTGGAATTGGCCCTCGAGAGAGAGATTGTGGGCGGGAGACCTGACCCCTGTCTTAAACAACCCGATGTGAAGGCTCTGTCCACAGCAGATCCCCTGACAGAGGCTCACGCAGGAGCAAGTGTGAATGCTAGAGCTGCTACAATGCAATCGCCTCGCCGCGGCAAAGATGTGAGACTTCGCTGCCGCTCGATGAACTGCTGGGGGACAACCAGGCCATCTCCTTAGGCAGTGCCCCAACATCAACCCAGCACAGGGAAACGACCACGGGCCCGCGTAACTGGGACAACGCGGGCCCACAAAGCACGTCCCCGTGTCTCCCGATGGCGGCTGCTTAAGCAGATGGAGACGATGGACCAACTCACTGCAGAAAGAAGTGAGGGGACTGTGGGGTGAACACATGTGGGAGATTTTTGCCATGTTCCTGTCAAAGTGGCTGGGGTGGGATGCATGGCCCTAGTGGACACAGGCTCCAATGCAACCATAGTGAGACCTGACATAATTCCAGCAGGAGTGCGGGTGGAGCCGACGTCTGTAAAACTGCGAACAGTGACCGGCACCTTGGCTCCTATAAATGGAAAAATTAGCCTTCAGTTCAAAGTGGGCGACCCGGCTGTTCTATTTAATGCATGGGTGGCTGGGGTGCAAGATGCATGTATACTGGGGCTAGATTTCCTGAAGGCAATAAAGTGTGTATTGGACCTGGGCAGAGGGCTTCTGACACTGCCAGGAGGACACTGTGTGCAGCTCACTTCTCCTACCTCAGCTGTGGTTCCACAGGTGTAGTCAGCAAACGCAGTGGATGACAGCAACCCAGCACAAAACCTTCTCCCACCAATGCTACAGCCACTACCCACGGGCCACAAAACAGGGCAAAAAACACCAGGGGAGTATGAGAGGCTGTCAGCCGTAAGAGATATCTGGGCCAAAAACTGTGATGGACTAAATCAACACCAATAGAAGGAGTTATGGCAGACTCTGCTGGATTTCAAAGACATTTTTGCCCTTAGTGAGAACGAAGTGGGCCTCACACACCTTGTCCAGCATGAAATTAACACAGGGGACGCCCAACCCATAAAAGTGCGCCCTCGCTGACTCCCACTGGCCCACCAGGAAGCTGCAGACAAAGAGCTGGAAGAGATGCTGAGAACAGGTATCATTGAGCCTTCAGACAGCCCCTGGGCCGCAGCTGTTGTCATGGTGCCACGTAAAAAGAGCCCACAGATGCGTTTCTATGTGGATTACAGACCGCTGAACAAAGTCACAAAAAAAGACTCTTACCCGATTCCGAGAGTGGATGACTGCCTTGGCTCAGTGGCTGGCTCTTCCTTGTTTTCGACGCTGGATTTACGAAGTGGCTATTGGCATGTGCCCCTGGCCCCAGAGGCGACACCTAAGACAGCGTTCTGCACAAACCGAGGGCTCTGGCAGTTCAAGTTCCTCAGTTTCGGCCTCTGCAATGCACCTGCCACCTTCGAAAGGCTGATGGATAAAGTACTCGCTGATGTCCCATGCAATGAATGCCTCGTGTACCTGGACGACCTCTTGATCCATGGCAGTTGTTTTGACACTGCGTTGGAGTCACTGCGACGGGTATTGACCAAAATAGCTGAGGCTGGCCTGAGATTACACCCAGATAAATGTCACTTCATAAGGGAAGAGGTGGAGTTTCTGGGACACAAGCTGGGGATGGAGGGAATCAGCACACTGACCGAAAAAACTGAAGCAATCAAACGCTGGCCCTCCCCATCTAACCAGACACAACTGAAGAGCTTCTTAGGGCTAGCCTCATACTACAAGAAATTTGTGAGGAATTTCTCATCCATTGGAGCCCCACTTTTCCAACTGCTTCAGAAAGACAGAACATTCCACTGGACACAAGAGTGTCAGCAGGCTTTTTCCACCTTAAAGCAGGCACTGACGGAGGCCCCTGTGCTCTCTCCTGCTGACCCTGCACTACCTTTTCTACTAGATACAGACGCCAGCAATGTAGGAATAGGAGCTGTGCTGTCCCAGATGAGGCCAGATGGAGAGAAGGTCGTCGCGTACTTCAGCCGGGTGCTGAACAAGAGCGAGCGCAGGTACTGCGTCACCAGACGGGAACTCCTGGCGGTAGTCTGGGCAGTAAGACACTTTAAATATTACCTGTGTGGGGTGCCGTTCACAGTCAGGTCGTACCACGCTGCATTACAGTGGTTAATGACATTTAAAGAGCCCGAGGGACAGTTAGCTCGCTGGCTAGAAGAGCTGCAGTCATATGACTTCACTGTGGTTCACAGAGCAGGAGCACAGCACACTAACGCTGATGCGTTGTCCCGCCGACCTTGTGCAAAGGTGGGCTGCAGCTACTGTAAAAAGAAAGAATCAAGAGAAGAGGAGCTCAGCCAGCAGAACAATACACCCCAGCTTTTCTGTGGAGCTTCACAGGTCAGAGATGCTGCTGAGTGGAGGTTTCAGCAGGAGCAAGACATCGACCTGCAGCCTGCCATGCAGTGGTTGGCAGAGGGGCAGAGACCAGCATGGGAGAAGGTCATGGGGCTCTCCATCATTTCAAAGAGGCTGTGGTCTAAGTTTGCCTCACTGAGATTAAAAGACGGTGTGCTACAGCGGGCCTGGAAGGAGCCAGCTACCGGCGAGGAGAAGTGGCAGACTGTAGTGCCCAAAGAACTGAGAGAGTCGGTCATAAAGTCCTGCCATGGGAGCACGGGGGTGGGGCACTTTGGTATGACAAAAACAATCCGTCGCCTTCGCCAAGGGTTCTACTGAGGCCAGCATAGAAGGGATGTGGAGGACTATTGTCAACGTTGCGACGCTTGCGCTGCCCACAAGGGGCCACCGGACCAGTCACGTGCACAGCTTCAACAGCAGTGCTCAGGAGGGCCAATGGAGAGAATAGCTATTGACATCAACAGCCCCTTTCCTCACACAGATAGAGGGAACCGCTATGTGCTAGCTGCAATGGACTACTTTACAAAATGGCCTGAGGCCTATGCCATACCAGACCAAGAAGCAGTGACAGTGGCAGATGCACTAGTAGAGGGCATGCTGAGCAGATTTGGTACAGCAGAGAGTATACACAGTGACCAGGGGAGAAATTTTGAATCAAAGGTTTTCGCAGTCCTGTGTGAACGTCTGGACATGCGGAAAACACGCACTACTCCCTTGCACCCTCAAAGTGACGGGTTAGTTGAAAGGTTTAACAGGACACTTGCTCAGCAAATGGCAATTCTCACAGCTGACCATCAGCACGACTGGGATGTCCACCTCCCTCTCATTCTAATGGCATATAGATCAGCAGTGCAGGATTCCACTATGTGCACCCCCACTTTGCTTATGCTAGGTGGAGAGATCCGGACTCCTCCTGAGCTGGCGTTTGGAAGGCCCCCGATGCCCCAGAAGCACCCCCTGGCCAGGACTATGCCAAAAAGCTGCAGGACCGGCTGGAAACAGCTCACACATTCGCGAGGGAGCAACTTGAAAAGGCTGGCATAAGGCAGAAAAGGAATTATGACCTGAAAAGCAGAGGAAGACATTTTCAGGCTGGTGAGCTTGTGTGGGTCTACAGCCCAAAAAGGAGGAGAGGTCGCTGCCCTAAACTAGACTCTCACTGGGAAGGGCCTTGTCCAGTTTTGGAAAGAGTAGGGGAGGTGGTCTATATGGTTCAGGTCCCACCTAGAGGGAGAAAAGTGGCCCTGCAAAGAGACAGATTAGCTCCCTACAGAGGAAACTCCCTCCCTGTGTTCCAAAGTGGTCCAGATCAAACGGTGACCCCACTGCCCTGTAGTGACAGTACACCTGCCTGTGCAGCACCTAACACCCTCCCACAAGCCCCCAGTAACCCCCAGATCCAGTCTCCTTCCTTGGATGTTCTCTCGGCTCCTGACCCACAGTTCACAAGAGACAGTGTGCGGCCTAGGAGGCAAAGACGGCTGCCTTCACGTCTCAGAGACTTTGTTGTCCCCTCGGGGATGAGGGACTTTTGGCAAAGTCACTAGCAGTGTGATTATTTCACACCAGCAGAATATTACAGTATCTTTACTTGCAGTGTTTTAGACACAACTGTAGAGTGAGGAAAGGTAGTTTAGTCAGTCCATCGAGATGAATGAAATAAATGGTCCCTGGTATTACAATTGTGCACGCCATCCACTTCAACTACTCTGTAAAATGTACCCTGTATTAGAATCTAGTAAACCTACCACCTCACCACCTAAGACTCACCCCAGAAACTATTCTATTAAATCTGGACTAAAACCTTTGTCATACACAGGCCACACACCCTTGGAAGTGAATGCAGAGAGAGTAGCCTTCAACAAATAAAATAAATCAAACCGCTGAAAAAGCACAAAAAGAGTTAATATTTGAATTTAATTCTATTATCAGTTTGTTGCTGTTGCATTTTTTAAAAGAAACACTTCCAGTACAATAAAATTAGTACATGGATAGGAAAGTGGACTGAAGCCAGCATGGGAGGAGGTGGCCAATTACCTAACAGTGTTCCAGGAGTGCCACAAACCACCAACCACTCGTGAGCTCACAGCACTTTGCGACCATTTCAAAGTGGTGTAAGACAAGGTGCCTCAGTGTTCTTACCACTGCAGCCACTGAAGGAAAATCCACACCATAATGCTTAACCTCCACCACCAACTGTCAACCAGCTCCACTAAAGGGGATAACTGCCAATAAACCAGTTGGCTCAATCTAAAACACAGAACAAAGGCTAACACAGCAAAGCTAAGACAGAGCTAGGACAAACATTAACCCACAATACAACAAAAACACAGTACACATTAACAGGTTTATAACATGTAATAACAGATTATCTTTAACTATCACGTTTGTTACCTGCTGACCAAAATAAGCCATATCTTAGTCTAATTTCTGCCTTAGTTATGCAGACTTGAGGGGGATTGACAGCATGCAATGTCATGATCCCCGCTTCAGCTCCTGCCTGTTTTCCCTGTTTTCCTTCTTTTCTTTCTCCCTCTCTTTCTCCCTTGCCCTCACACTCTCTCCCTCACAATCAGCCCAGCTCTTGCCTGTAGACTCCCTGATTACTGCTATTGAAGGCAGCTGTGAGAATCAGCTCACCTGTGCTCAATCATCCATCCTCTATAAAGCTCCGGTTCATTCAGCCCACTTCTGCCAGACCATAGCCATTCCAACCCCGTTTCTCTGCCGGTCCTGTTCTGCCTTCAGCCTGCCAGCCTTCCCACGATTGCCTGCCACCTTTATCCCTCTGCCTCTGTGACTTCTCCACCATCCGGATCCTGCCCCCCCAGCCAGCCTCTGTTCTGCCTGTGTTTCCACCTGTCTCCTGTCTGCTTTCCCTCAGCCCGCCTGTCCCTTTAGTTTAGTTTCTATTATGAGTATCCTGTCTGGTTTGTCTAGCTTTAGTTAATTTGTATCAGTTGATCCTGTTTTGTTTGTTGGTTTGGGTCTTTGGTTTTTGGAGTGTAGTTCATTTCATGCATTAACTCAGGTTTCTTCATTCTGTTTTCTCCCTCAGTTCAGTTTCCTGTTTCAGTTGTAGTTAGTTTCCTCTGTCCCCGTTTGTTAGTTAGTTTCTCGTGTACATTATCTGTTTGCCTTGTATTCCCCTCCTCAGTTGTTGGTTATAATATTTCTTTGGTTTAATTTTGCCCTTTGCTATATTTAGTTGATTTGTTCCTGTTGGTTCTTCCTGTTAGTTCTGTTCCCTCTCGTGTTTGGTTGCAGATCAGTTTTTTCGATAATAAATAACTTTTTGAAAATCATTTAGCCTGCTCTTGTGTCTGCACGTGGGCTCTCAGCCACCTCCCGTAACATGCAACTTAATCATCATGTGTATATGAATGAATAAACCCTTTAAACAACCCTGGCTACATCACCTACGTCAGAGTCACAGAGGAGCCCATGTGGCCACCATCAAGTGAGACCAAAGGCAGCCACAGGTGTTTTAAAAACCCTCGATCAGAGGCGGAGCCATGGGAGGAGTCAACCAAATTCTCTGGTGGTGTGTTCAAATGCTATCAGGAAATACTTAATGTGTCTGACCTGAAGACAGATGTTCCCACTACATACTCAAATAAAATATGATTTATTTTTATTTTGTTTTTGCTGGTTGTGTTTATTTCTTGAAATTATTTTAAATAGGTGAAAATGATGTAGTGTATGATCAATATTGGAGAGATTTGAAGTTTTACTGCTTTTAATATATTTAAAGGTCCCATATTATGCTCCTTTTCAGCAAGTTCACATAGGTCTCAGAGGTCCCAGAACAGTCAATCTGAAGTTTGTTGCCTAAAAACCCAGTTTGTTCCTGGACTTCAGCCAGCCTGTATCTCCCTCTTGTGACCTCCACTGAGAATCCGCTGTTTCTGTAAATATGATATTGAGCTGTGCCTGTCCACGCCTCCTTCATGCCCCTCTCTGGAAGATGTTGTCTGTTTCCATGCGCTAATGTTTACCTAGACTGTGTAGGGATGGCTGGTAGAAGCGCTGTGGTTCACCCATACCAATCTGATCCAGAGTCTGACCCAGAAGGAGAGGCTCCTGAAGAAATTCAAACTCTGCGGCTGCAGCAGGACATTTCTGAATGGCTAACTATGCTATCAACAGTAGCTTACGTTAGCTGCCAACCACATTCAACAGGTTATCACGGTAGGTAGGCCTATACAGTAAAGCTACATAACATGGTAAAACTCACAGCTCCTACGTTTGTAGTTGGGTCACGGACAGTTGGTACTGATCCATGCTTTACCTTCAGATTTGTAGCGAATCCTGCTTTGGACTGGGCCTCGTTGAGAAAGCAGTCCTTAGTGAAGTGTTGAACACACAAAATAAAATTAATCCACTGGGCCTTCAAAACTTTAGACGAAGAAGGACATAAAAACAGACTTCTGCGCTCCTTTGTGCAGCCAACAACAGAACGACTGCCGTGCTCAGCGATACGTTCACAGGAGGTCCAGGAGTGCTGAGGGCTGTTTTGAATGTGTATAGCCTATATGTGTAAATGTTGATTTGTTCACTCACAAAAAGCCTATAAATGGGATTTATATCTTGTTATTTGTGGTGATTACCGTATACATGATAGTCTCTCAAATGTTGTCACAGAAACGAGTGAAATGGACTCCAAGCCTGTCTATTAGCTCCAGTCATAATGCTGCAGACTCCTGCTGTTGCAGACTTTACATGATGACATTGAAGACATCACAGACATTACGTATACCTAAAGTCCGCGAGGCTCAGTCTGCAAGTCAAGAGGGTGGAGATCTGGATTCAGCCTAACATTTCTCTGGGGCGGTGTCACCAACCTATAGGTGGTGTTATTGCCCTTTATGACATCATGTAGGGGCAAATCTCAATCTGCCTGTTGGAGCACACATTTTCTGAAAGGCGGAGAGAGCAAGAGAGGGAGAGGATAGAGTTTTCTCTTTTTTCGGGGGTGGGGGGGTTGTAGACACTCTTGGGGGGCATATTATTGTTAGAAAACCATTCTAAAGTGATTTTTTTCATATTATGGGACCTTTAATACAATCTAGGGCATGTTCAGAAAGTCTGAGCACTGAGCAATAGAGCAGAGGTAGTCAAAAAAGAGATTGTTGCTGAACTTGAAGTACAGTAAGTATTAAAAGTGTTTCAGTGGAGTAGGGCTGTGTGATGATTTAATCCCTCTCTATCTCCAGTGCTTGTGATTTGCGGCCTTCTGCACTCTCAGAGTGTGTTGACAGAAAGTCAGATCTAATAAACAACTCATTGGGTTCCATTCCCTTGTCTGGAGTCATGCTGATGAGAACAGGACTACATTAAACCTCCCCCATCAATTCCATCTCTCCTGGTCTGTTCATAAGAGCAGAGTGATGAGAGATGATCACAGCATCAGCTCTGTGGTCACGGACTTCTCCACACTGCCTTCAGACCTGAGGGATTACTGTGGCTTCATTATAAACAACTTTGCAGCCTAAAACACTAAAAGAGCCCACACCAAGCAGGAACCGTCTATGCCTTAGTGAACACCTGCTAGAGCGACCTGTGAGCTGACTTTAAGTATAAATACTTCAGATACAGATACAGATGTTCAATAGGATTTAGATCAGGGCTTACAGAAGGCCATTTCAGAACAGTCCAATGTTTTGTTCATAGCCATTCTTGGGTGTTTTTAGCTGTGTGTTTTGGGTCATTATCCTGTTGGAGGACCCATGACCTGTGACTGACACCAAGCTGACCAAACATTTTGTCCACGTATGTATATGTTACACATGGAGCAGACATTATAAATACCCTTTTTCCACCAAGAAGAACCAGGTGCTAGTTCAGTGCTGGTGCTAGTTCTGGTGCTTAGTTGGTTCAAATCTCCTAAGAACTTGTTTGCTTTTCCATTGGCAAGGAGCGAAGTTGGAGCTACACCATTGCGCCACTTTACAACGACTATGATTGACATAGCAGTGAAACAAACGCAGTAAGTTGATGATAATACCGATGTTTATTTCTAGAGAAGGTCTTACAGCTGTTTGTGAGACAGAGGTGACCTGTTGCCTAGGCACATCTGCGATCGCACTACCAGTGGGACACAATTGTACCCGATTTCAGCACAACAGTGTGTTTGTAAAACTTCCATGTGTCCTGGGAGTCTTTCCAATACATTTGCTCTGGGACCAGGGACGTCCTGGAGAAAAAGGACACATATTACCACTTTTCACCGTTGATCTTTGGTCATCATAACCCCGCCCCCAGCCCCTGACGTACTCTGTGCTTAGCTCTGACCCAGCAAAGAGTTGGTGGTTACTAAGGACCAGTTTTTAGAACCTGGAGCCTTAGGTGGTGGAAACACAAAGAAGTGGTGCTACGTCAGGCTCTGGCTCTGAACTAGCACTGGAACCAGCTCAGTGGAAATTGGATACCAGAAGTCAGTGGGCACCTTGACATGCCAAAACCCATAGCTGAATTTTAGGCATTAAAGATTCCCATACTAATACTGGTTTCTTATTTTATAGTAAATGTGACAAGTTATCTTTGTAAATATATTAATACCAGTTCAGTTATCATTTTGGTATACTGAGTGATGGACCGTTTAAATAGTCGAGGAGAAGATGCTGTGCTGTATTTGAGTGGGGGAGCTTCACCTGCAGTATACAAGCGTGACTAGACCTTATACAATATGACTTAAATGTCAAATGATTCACATTTCAATACTGGTATAACTTTTGAGTCGAACAATATGGTGTTTGGTCTATTGTCAGATACAATAAAATGAATATGTTAGATGTAATATGTATGCTATTATCCCGTCCTTTTTCCTGAAAATGGTCTTGCATTTCTAGCTTTGTTTAAACGGAGTTTTAAGGCTCCACACTTTCAAAAGATGCTGTGTTCTTGTTGCTACAAAAGACACTCATTTATGTATAGGACAGAAGTTGCTATTCACGAGCATGGTTTTATGATAGAAACCGTGAAGAATAGTAGGGAGACACAGAACTCCTCTAACTTTAAAGTTAAAAGAAAACAAAGAATGGGAAACAGTGAAGGCATCCTTTACGCTCCAAACCTGGATTTGGTATCAGCTTTTGATTTGCTTTGTTCCCCATATTCTGGTATCAGAAGAAACACCTAGACACAAGCAGGACGGAGCCTTTACTGACATTTTGAGTGCATTTTAAAAGTTTGTAAGTGCTATTTTATCAAACTTTGGAAACTTGAAATTATGATGTAATTGTTGACCTTTTATCTGCTTGCAACATCTTCATTATTTTAGTGCATCAGTCTCTGCATGTAAAACAGAGGCAAACATTTATTTATCATTCTGAACAAAAATATGGCATGCAATGTATACATAAATTCTATCCATTGGGGGATAAATGATCTGACACATGGCACCTCTACAACAGACTGGACATGGTTGGAAACAAGCAAGTGCTCACTATACTGGAGGTGATGATGGACGGATGAAGAGTGGACTCACAGATCAGAAATTACAAGTCAGTAACTGGTCACCCATGTGTATAGAGTAAATGATGTCAGTGCTACGTGTGTAATGTTGTCTCACTCTTCCTAAAAGACTTGGCGAAGCAGGTGGTGATTTTGGGGGACAGGATCACATTGATGAACACATCTAGAGCTGTCTAACATGATTTCTTCGATGATGAATGGTAGGAATGTGGACATTGAAGTACCTGCATGTACCTAACTAACACAACAGCTTCCAGCATGCCACTAGCCCATTATCATCGCTCTTTTGTCATCTCTCTCATTGTGTCATTTGAATGTAGTTGAATTTTGAGGTGGTCTTTTATAGCCACTGGTCAAAGGAGTGACTGTCTGCCGGCCACACTATCTGATGATGGTCCTTAGAAGCCACACCTGACCATGGTAATGATTAACTCACTAATCGAGAATTTATCACCAGCTGCACAGCTCAAACATTTTTTCATAGACAGTTGGCTAACTTTAACTTTCTTCTAAGCTAAACCATGGAAATTACATTTAAAACATTTCTTCTATATCAGAATTTAGACAATTAGCATGCTGATTTTATTTTTTAGTACAGTGTAAAATAAATGTAATCTATGTTTATCCCATATATATTCTTCTGTGTTTGTCACTGAGTATGAGTATCTCAACCTTTCCACTACTTTATTTATTCATTTTATTAGATTTTTTTCCCACAATGATGCAGCATGGTTGCCATATGCTGCATCTACGTCCAGGGTATAGCATTAGCAGGACATATGCAGAGCAGCAGCTCCAGTGCTCCGTGTCACACAGAATGCACTCAGATACAGTATAGAGGCCACTGGTTGGCTCACAGCACCATACACAGACACTGCTGTTATGTGGAGAAAATTAAGGAAATTACTGTAAATCCCAAAGTGTAGAAAGACAGTCACATTATCACCACTTGGCTGCATATTTTCAATTTCATAATACAGACACCACTCGTTGTAATGTTTGCATAGACTCATAGCTTGCAGCCCTTCTGACCTCCATGGCACATGGTTTGAAACACCTCATCTGCAGACCAGGTGCATCTGCACTCTTACTAGATAAGTGTCAGGCTAGTTTAACCAGTTTGTTTTTTGTGCTTGCAAGATGTACAGCTACAAGGCTAGAGTCAGGAAATAGTACACCCAGACAAGCTGATTGTGCATTAAAAATTCTTGCCTCCGGTATTTGCTTCATCACACCAAAATGAAAATATGAGATTATAAGAGATTATGTCTATGTCTGTAATTTCTATTGGCCATCTATGCAATTCAATAATAAATGACAGATCACAATTTCAACTTAATGGAGTGACTGATTTCAGAGACACCCTTGTTTCTGAGTTGAGACTGAAGTAAAGCACATAGTGAATCCCCATCAGGCATGTCAGTGAAAGTTCAGAAAACAAGGCGTACTGCTTGCCAAAGTTTGTGCCTTCCCCATCTGCACCAACTCAACTGAGCTCCCATCTGTTTAGTGTTGCCACTTGAAGCCAGAAGCCCAAGGAGAGAGGCACAAATGCCTGTTGGAGATGCGTCCTGTGTCTCAGTAGTGTTGTGAATACATCAAAACTATGAAAGAACACATATGGAATTATATAGTAAATAAAAAAGTGTTAAACAAACCAGAATATGTTTTATATTTTAGATTCTATAGAGCAGCTCTCTTTTGCTTTGATGACAGCTTTGCACACTCTTGGTATTATCTCAGTCAGCTTCATGAGGTGTTCTACTGGAATGGTTTTCCAACAGTCTTGAAGGACTTCCCAGAGGTGCTGAGCACTTGTTGGCTGCTTTTCCTTCACTCTGTGGTCCAACTCATCCCAAACCATCTCAACTGGGTTTAGGTCTGGTGATAGTGGAGGCCAGGTCATCTGACACAGCACTCCATCACTTTCCTTCTTGGTCATAGCCTGGATGTACGTTTGGGATCATTGTCTTGTTGAAAAACCAATGATGGTCCCATTAAAACTGGATGGGATGGTACTGCAGAATACTGTGGTAGCCATGCTGGTTAAGTGTGCCTGAAACTTTAAATAAGGCACCAACAGTGTCACCAGCAAAGCACCCCCACACCATCACACCTCCTCCTCCTCCATGCTTCACAGTGGGAAACACACATGCAAAAACCATCCGCTCACCTTCTCTGATCTCACCAAGACACAGTGGTTGGAACCAAAAGTTCCAAATTTGGACTTATCCTCTGCAGCAGACGCAACTCTTGGTCTTCCTTTCCGGTGGCGGTCTTCATGACAGCCACTTTCATCTTAGCGTTTGATGGTTATTGCAACAGCACTTGAGGATATATCAAAGTTCTTGAAATTTTCCAGATGTACTGACCTTCATGTCTTAAAGTAATGAGACTGTCGTTTCTCTTTACTGAGTTGAGTGGTTCTTGCCATACTATGGATTACAACAGTAGTCAAATAGGGCTATCCACTGTGTACTAACCCTACCTCTGCACAACACAACAGATGGTCTCAGACACATTAAGAAGGCAAATAATTCCACAAACTGATTCTTGACAAGGCACATCTGTTAGTTCAAAATCATTCCAGGAGACGACCTCATGAAGCTGACTGAGAGAATGACAAAAGTGTCAAAGCTATCATCAAAGCAAAAGGAGGCTACTTTAAATAATCTAAAATATGAAACTTATTCTGGTTTGTCTGTCTTCAGTATTCATCTACAATATAGAAAATAATTAAAATAAGTAAAAACCATTGAAAGAGAGGGTGTGTCCAAACTTTTGACTGCTACTGTACATCAGCTAATGTCCATTTAACATGTTTCTAACAGATACCTCATCAAGCCTACCAGGAAGTTGCCTTAGGAGCAGCCCCCTTTCTCAGTTACTAGTCTACATTTCTCAGGAGCTTTCCTCAGAACAACATGGTTTTCATCTGCTTAATTATTACGGAACTGTAGATAATTAAACGGTCCACTGCACAGGGAAATTTCATATTAAAAGCCTTGCAGCAGCTCAAAGAGCATAATCTTCCCAGTTCTTGTTTCCACCATTTAAACAAAATCACTGACAATGCTGTTTTTGAAGAACCAGACACCTTCCTGAAAAACATCAACAGAATTTGAATCAGGCTTAGACCACACCACAGCACTGAGACAGACTGGGAAACTGGGTGTGACTTTGGGGCACAATGGTAAATAAATAAATAAGAGTCTTCACCAAGGCTGGGGACACTGGAGACCATAGTTTCTTATCTTATCTCTTTATTATTAGAACTAAGTAATTTATGTTTTGTTTACAGACTACAGTAACGGTGACATCTAGGCATCACTGATATGGAAAAGAAGATGGTCATGGATGATGCGTTGTTGTTGTAGTTGGCTTCAAACTGTATACTCCGTCTTTATAGTTAGAAACTGCCCTGGTTTCTGACAAATTGTCATTTTATTTTGCTAATGAATTTGTCATTACTAGTCTTGATGTTTCCTCCATTAATACCTAATTATTGTTGTTTTGTTAATTTGTTTGTTTCATTGGTGCAGTTATTATATGAGACTCAGCCATTATTATATCAGCTTTCAGAATTGAAGATTCTTCTGCACAGTGAAAAAACATACGATGCTCTCTGTGACAGTGCAAACTATCATGTTGTGCATATGTTAAGATCTGTACCTTTCAGAATCATAATGTTGATTTAATGACTGCTTGCACACAGGGCAGGCTTACAGTGTCCTCAACGGGGTTAAAAGCGACACATTTTTAATAGAGCAACACCTGCGAGGGTCTGAGCGAGTAATGAGATTCTAGAAATAAATTAACCGGGCCTTATTGAGATCTGTCACCAGCGAAACAATGGCTCCACTGTGCCTTCAGAGTTCCAGCAGTGCGGCACCATTTTAGTCGCTTTTCAGACCTGATGCCTTCACTTCCTTCATTTTTCCCTGCCAACAGGCCTGCGCTAGCTCCATCTCACGCTTAATTACCATTTCATTTTTTTTTCATTTGCCTCCAGAGTTGGCCCCTACAGTCCCCACTACATAGACCCCTCTCAATACGATGAAGGGGAAAAAAACAATCAGTGGGAGCTCAACCCAACTCATAAAATGAATGCTAATGACTTGAGTCTATATTACCTCCGCAAAAGTGGAATTATAATGTGAACTTGGGGTGTCTTTTAAAGTCAAGAATGCCCTGGCCCCACTTCAAGGATGATCTCTCTGCTTGTAGGAAATTGGCTACCAAGTATAGCGATGTTATTTCAGTTTTCAGCCTATTATATTAATTTAACACAAAACCCAGGACACACAGATCGATTCATAACCTCAGTCAATACCTTGATACTTCACTGAACATCTGGGAGGATTTATTAAATAATGACAAAGCAGCCTTTAACTACAGCTTCAGAGCCGTGGTGTCAGTCATACTACTTCACTACAGCAGGTCAAAGGTTTGTTGAAGCCACAGTATTCAGGAAAACCCAAACTCTTCTACCTGAGCATATTATCGTATTACCTTAGTTATGAAACTAGTACTCTTCACTAGTTAGTCTCCAACATCACACTTGATACACTTATAGCTCCATAAAGTATACATTAATGATCTACACTAATCAGTGGTTTGAGATGTGTGCTCATTCCATGTTGTTTTTTTCCTCCTTGGGTTACTTCAAGATCTTAGCTAATAAACAGGGTTGTGCACTCATAATAAAGATCAACTGAACCTGATGGGACTGTGTCCTCTTATCAAATCCAGAGTCTGTCTTACTGCCTCTCCACTCTGAAAGCTGGCAAGACGTCCAGAGACCAGCGTGTCAGCCTGTTGGTAATAAAGCCCTGTGAGGGTGCCGAGTTATTTTCAGTGTCCCTTTTGCGTGCGGGGACATTGGAGAGAATGGTTGTTAAAACCTGCTGTGACAACACTGGAGACATGAGGAGCAGGGTGTTTGATGAATTGGTCTGAGTCCTGGAGTCTCCAAGGCCTTGTTCCAGGGCTACAGCAAGCTGCCAGTGAAGCACTTCTGGGGCTGCTGGAGTGCGATAGTAATAGAAACAAAGCAATCAGTGTATGGGTCCATGCCCCAAACCATCTGGCAACAGCTGTGCTGTTAGGAGTCCTTCAGATTAGACCAGGATTGGCTTCTGAATGAAGGTTCAGATAAAACTTAATTATAAAGCTGTTACCTTGGAAGCAAAGGAGAAATGATCTGACTGGACTCTACGCACTTGTTTGATTGCAGTTTCACACTGTTGGGCTGGAATAAAAGAGACAAACATCAAATAATACCATTAATAAATATAATATTTATACAGTTAGTATTATTGTTGTTATTGTGGCCTTTTTCTACCTAATCAGTTGTAGGATAGTCTGAACAAGATATTGAAAATCATTTTTAGTCTGAACAAATTTCCAATTCAAATACATTATACAGCCAACACCATCACAATCCAAGCACTCCGTATGGATACTCTGTATGATACATGTCTGTATGTATCTTAATTACCAACATTATATTTCTTCGGTGCAATATGCCAAGTTTTCAACATAAATACAGGGGTTATATAGCAGCAAACAGCTATCTGCTATGTAAAGCTATGTAAAGATATAGTGGAGTAATGATGTCCTCAGCAGAGAATGGAGTCACACTTATGTCCTTTAAAGTTCATACAAAGGTCACATGATCAAAGCTAAATCTTTGACTAATAAGCCAGCCACTACTTTGCTGATGAGCCTACTTAAGAAGACCTTGACATCCCGCTGTAAATGCTAACAAAGCAAGTGTGACTTTAAGATATTTAAAGACGTGTTTTTCTTTCTTTGGGTATTACAGTCACTCAGTAGAGTTACATGTGTTTAAATCACAAAAAATGATCGTGAAATGTGTCTTAAACAGAAAACTACTGAAGCTAATAAAGAATCTGCTGTATTGACAGACATCCCATAATAAAATAGCTGGTCTAAAAAGCAGATGAGACTACTAAGAGATTGCAGGCTAGTGATCTTATCTTCAAGTGCATTTGTCATCTACTAAAGAGAATCAGAGATTGTCATGCTTGGTCCCAGCGATAATCTATTCTCAGTGATGAGCCAGAGGAGTTAGCAACAAAACACCCTGCAGAGAAATAAATGAATACATCTCAGAGGTCAGATCAATAAACACACAGCATCGGTGATGTCTCTCACTGCCCTCCACATGCTTACCAGCCAATGACACAATCAATTCGCCCCTCTGCCCTCCCTCACACTCTCAGCCATGGAAATCAATCATAGAAGCGAGGCCACTCATTGTGTCTTCACACCCAGCTTGCCATTTAGACGAGAGGCTGCTCCAGACTAAGAGAGACACAGTGTGCATGTTGTGCGTCTGTGAGTGTGTGTCCTTCATTTGTGAGAAGACAGTGTTTCAAACACATCCATAATACAGTGTAATTCATTTTGAATAGAGTCCCCACTGGCAAAATGAGCGTTCAGAGAAACGGCACTCTCTGTAAAGAGTTATTCAAACAATGATCAGTGAGAATTTTGGATTTTGGCCTCAGGGGGTTTGCAGGCCAGCAACCCTCTCTCTCTTTCATCTGTCCTGAATAAATGTGAATCCACCTCTATCACCTTTTAAGTTGTGAAAAAGCTGTAATGTTTTATGTGCTTTACATTTGGATGCCAGGTGAATATGAGCGTCTGAGCTATCTGAGGGTTGTGCAGGATTCACTGCTCCCTAGAACAAATGGAACGAGGTCTAAAGAAACATTGCTAGGTCACTGCAACAACCTGGCAGGTCATGAAGGACCTAGTATACAATAGCAATTAATCAAATAGGGATCACAGTGAAAATAAAGGAAACACATCAACAGCAAGTAAGAAATAAATATAAATACTCTGACATAAAATACTAATTCAAAGTAGGGAATAAGTACTAAAACAAGACTGACCAAACTATACAAGGAGTTTAAAAACCTATAACATGTTTTGAGGACATGCTTCCATATGTTCTCTAACATCCTGATTTTACCTTGAAGTCTTTCCCACTTGGTTCCTTAGAATTATTTAAAATAACTGTAAAATAATTTCTACTACAAACTGAAAGCCAGAAGCAAAGTATGGTGTAATGTGAACAGGCAGCTGGGTGGTTGTTAGAACTTTAACAGCTGAGATGGAACAGTGTGAACAAGTTGGGACTCAGTAGCTGAGGTAAACCTGAGAGAAGTGAATTACTCTAACAGGACTGTTATAGCATTGGTGACATACTCTGTGTCATAAGTTTAAAAAGTTGATCTGTTCTTTCTGAGCTCCAGGAACCATGACTGAATCTGTTTGTAAAGTAGCTGACATTAGTCACAAAACACAAAACTTATCCAATCTCAATGATCAGAATCAGAGCTGATCAAGAGAATTTTAATTGATCACTATCAGCACTAACCTAAGCCTAAATTGTTTCGGGGGGGGGGGGCAATTCCTTTTTTTATTGGATAGAGAGAGACAGAGTTAAAGTGGGGGAAACAGGAGAGCGTCATGCAGCAAATGGTCTTGAGCCAGACTCAAACTCATGACCGCTGTGAAGGGACTGAGCCCATGTGGTGTCACCTTAACTTAGTAAAGTAGTAGCTAAACGACAGCCCATGCTGTTTGCTTTTTAATGTGGGACTGCAATCATGTGCTACATCTAATCTACACTACATTTTCTGCCATGCATGTAGAGAAACCAGGGCCCGTATTCACAAAGTGTCTTAGAATTTTCTAAGAGAGCTCCTAACTTAGCCTAAAAATTCCTAGCAAGGAATCTTAGCTTAAGAGTGATTCAGGAGGTTTCTGAGAGCAACTCTGAGCAAGGAGGGTACACAAACTCTTATCTTAGTGAGGAGGTGTGGTTGACCCCGTTGCTAGGTGTGACGCGGTCTTCTAAAGGCTGTGATTGGTTGGTACAAAAAGAGGGAAAGACAAAAGAAAAATGCGCTCCACGCTCCTCGTAATGATTGGACAGTAAAATCAACCGATCATATAACTTGGACTATATTCAGAAATGTGTAATCTTGACATTAATTTTATGCCAGGATGATGAAACTCGGCAAAATTAAATTAGTTGTGACACAGCTTCAAATGTTTGAACGTGCCTCATTCACATGCCGATTATATTGCTTTGCTTATTGTCATGTTTACTGTCCATGCTGGTAATTTTACTACTTAATGTGTTTGATATTAATGGTGGACACAGACTCAGCTGTCAGCAGGTCCTGTGGTTGCTGTGAGAAGCGCTGGAACAAGCTGTAATCCCAAGCGAGAGCGGAGATTGAAATTAATAAATTGCGCAACGATACGAGGCTGTGAAAGACCGTAATGGTCTGATTGGTCTCTCTGCTGACAGAGGGTTGTCACAGACCCAAGTCATCACTGCTACACTGGTGTATTTTACCTGTGGTCAGGTATCACAATGTTGTGATGACTTTCATCCCAGGAGTTATTACGTTACTTCGCTGAGTGGGACAGTAAACTCATCCCTGATGAGGTCAACCACAAACTTTATTTCTGTACGATCGAGCCGATAGCGTGTTATTAAATCGCTGTCTTTTAACGTACAGAGAATATCTCTCCTTCCTCTCTGTTTTTCTGCCATCTTGCCTGTTTAAGACACTCTTAAGCTTCTTAAAAGTCCTCCTCCCTACTCCTAACAGTTTCTCACCTTAGGAGCTCTCTTAAGGCCTGAGACGCTTTGTGAATAACTTTTATCTTACTGTAGCACTTGCTTAAAGGTGGGCCAATTGCAAAGCTAGGTGAGTTACTAGGTTCTGGAGGAGTTGGTTAAGAACTGAGATTTTTGCAATTTATAACAGCCGGCAGGTTTATTACAATTTAACACACACACACACACACACACAAAAACAATGGTAAAAACAGTACAAAATAAAAGTCTAGAAAACCCCAAAATAAAATAGTCTCTGCATAAAAGACAAAGTAGCAAAATAAAATACAAAATGTCCAGAGTGTCTCTCTTTGAGACTTCTTCAATCCGTCCTTTCTTGTGTCACTCTTTAATGTTTTCTCTCTATATATATACTCTACCCGGGTAAGATAATTGTATGTTAATGTGTGGGTTCCTTAGCTGGAACTCCTTTCAGGCAAAGAGTTGCTCCTTCCAACGACGCCCGAAACAGCTGGCCACACTGCCTCAAACATCCATCAGAAGTAGTCCTCGCTGGGTCTGGCTCGCCATCACATACATCAGAAACTGTATCCAGGTGTCTGAACTAGTCAAAAAAACCAGTCGGAGCGCTGACAGATGAAAACACCACTTGACTCATTTACCACCGTAAGAATGTGCCGTTGACGGTAAACTGAAGCGGTGGGTTTTTATCGCCTCTCACACTCAATTTCACAGCTAATCTAGCTGGTATATATCTATTTTTCTGTTCTTCTTTCTCCGTCGCCGAGCTTCTGCTTCTCCTCTCTCTTTCATTCTGCGCGCGCTGCAGCAACGTCTGCTCAGAATAGCTGCGCAGAACACCAAACAGAGCCGACGTGAGGGAGTTCACCCTTTAGTGGCCGTGCATTTCTATGCAGGTTACATTACCAAGGGAAAATTCTAAGAAAAATCTTAGAATTCGAGAAATTCTAAGATTTTTCTAAGAATGACGTCACTAAGAGCTACTTTTAGCCTTAGGATGCTTTGTGAATACGGGCCCAGGTTTTTGCCAACTTCAGGTTCAGTTCTTCAACAAGGCTGCATTCTCAGCTACTTTTTTAGGGAAATGTATTTTCTCCCAGATTGTTTTTGTTCAGAGTGTATCACAAATATGTTTCTAGTCAACATGTCTCAATGGCAGTCCTTTTAAACTAACCAATTGTGTATTAAATATGGGTGCATATCCTGAAACAGAAATAGTGCAAAAATTACAAAAAATAAAAGAAAACTACAACCAGTTTTCATCTGCATAACAATGATACTGATAATGATACTCTACTAAATGACAAACATCCATCCATCCATTATCTTCTGCTTATCCGAGGCCGGGTCGCAGGCAGCAGTCTAACATATCCAGGGATATCATAATACGATAACTGTATATTGGTTGTTGATGTTCATGGCAGTACATTTCCCACTGCAAGCATATGAAGGTACTAGAAAATGTGGCACAGTTATCAGATTCAGAATGCTTGATATTTAGGACATATGGATATACAGCACATCTTAAGTATCTACACCCTCATGTAGAAATAGAAAACCAAAATGTTTTGAATCCTAAAACACTTTTCACCTCTCATCTACGAGTCTGTAAGCAGAAAGTAATGGTTTAGTGCCCAACACCAGGTTTCACAACTGACTGGACTAACCAGACAGTGCAACAGTAGTAAATGGCTGGAGTGACATGAATAAACATTTCACAAGAAAATAAGCCATGCTTGTTTTTAGGGCTATATTGTGTTCTTAGTGCAGTGAAGAGCTGCTGATATTTTGCCTGTTTGGAGCTTCAGTGTCTCAACATATATTACAGTGACTGCTGCAGGAAGTGTCCTTGCTTCTCCTACCAGAAGACACTCATAATTAATCCACAGTAAAGCCAGAGCCTGAATATTTAACCAAACTGTATGAGGGGACACCACAGACACAGGGGTGAACAAAAATGCCAAGAAAGTATGAAATACATTTTGACACTCTCAAATCCCAAGTAAGCTTTGAGCACCAGCATCAAACTGGTCACTGCAAGAGCTAATATTGACCCATTCTCCATAAACCAGTCAGAAAACTCTACTTAACACTAAAAGGCTGGCTTCCTGTGATCAATGAGCAGCTTTGCTGAATGTCTCTGTGACTGGTTGAAACTAGGGTCACTGCTTCTAAAATAAAGCCTGAGAGGAAAAGGATTCAATTAATCAATTTATATCCATCTGTTCAGCTTGCATGGAAATTATGAATGTTCACTGCATATGAAGTCAATTACAAACTCCATCCATCAAGCTGCCACAGTGCTCTCTGTAGCGGAACACTGGTAGTCTTGAAGTCATGTGCTGCACCAGTACAAGTAAAAGCACAGCATGTCTGTAGTTTTATATATATATAGACACACACACACACACACACACACACACGTACACTATATTACCAAAAGTATTTGCTCACCTGCCTTGACTCACATATGAATTTAAGTGCCATCCCATTCCTAACCCATAGGGTTCAATATGATGTCGGTCCACCTTTTGCAGCTATTACAGCTTCAACTCTTCTGGGAAGGCTGTCCACAAGGTTGAGGAGTGTGTTCACGGGAATATTTGACCATTCTTCCAGAAGTGCATTGGTGAGGTCACACACTGATGTTGGTGGAGAAGGCCTGGCTCTCAGTCTCCGCTCTAATTCATCCCAAAGGTGTTCTATCGGGTTCAGGTCAGGACTCTGTGCAGGTCAGTCAAGTTCATCCACACCAGACTCTGTTATCCATGTCTGTATGGACCTTGCTTTGTGCACTGGTGCACAGTCATGTTGGAAGAGGAAGGGGCCCGCTCCAAACTGTTCCCACAAGGTCGGGAGCATAGAATTGTCCAAAATGTTTTGGTATCCTGAAGCATTCAAAGTTCCTTTCACTGGAACTAAGGGGCCAAGCCCAACTCCTGAAAAACAACCCCACACCATAATTCCTCCTCCACCAAATTTCCCACTTGGCACAATGCAGTCCGAAATGTACCCTTCTCCTGGCAACCTCCAAACCCAGACTGGTCCATCAGATTGCCAGATGGAAAAGCGTGATTCATCACTCCAGAGAACGCGTCTCCACTGCTCTATAGTCCAGTGGCGGCGTGCTTTACACCACTGCATCTGGTGCTTCGCATTGCACTTGGTGATGTACAGCTTGGATGCAGCTGCTCTGCCATGGAAACCCATTCCATGAAGCTCTCTGTGTACTGTACTTGGGCTAATCTGAAGGCCACATGAAGTTTGGAGCTCTGCAGCAATTGACTGTGCAGGAAGTGGGTGACCTCTTTGCACTATGCGCCTCAGCATCCGCTGCCCCCTCTCCGTCAGTTTACGTGGCCGAACACTTGGTGGCCAAGTTGCTGTTGTTCCCAAACTCTTCCATTTTCTTATAATAAAGCTGACAGTTGACTGTGGAATATTTAGGAGCGAGGAAATTTCACGACTGGATTTGTTACACAGGTGGCATCCTATGACAGTTCCACGCTGGAATTCACTGAGCTCCTGAGAGCGACCCATTCTTTTACAAATGTTTGTCAAAACAGTCTGCATGCCTATAGGTGCTTGATTTTATACACCTGTGGCCAGGCCAAGTGATTAGGACACCTGATTCTGATCATTTGGATGGGTGAGCAAATACCTTTGGTAATATAGTGTATAGCAGAAGTCAGCAGTGAATGACGTACAAAGCAACAAATTAACTTTTACTTCAGTATATTAATAATCCTTATAATTAAAGCAGTATCAGCTCCTGCTAAAAAATATCTCTACTTCACCTGAGCTACATGCAGATTATAGTGATGGAATTCATCTAAACAATGATATTTAAAGCCATTAAAGTTTGCTGTAAAGGGTTTATTGCTATATTTTTCTGGCTACATTTTGTGTTTTCAGGGCTGTAACATGAACATTGTCTGTTGTCATTTCTAGCCACACTAGCCATTTTAAGGATGCAACAGCAACTGAATTGGTCATTCAGTTTTGTACAGATATATATAGTCCCCAGAGGTGGAATTTTTGGGTATCCTATTACTTTTCATGGAATGCCAGTTTGTTTTCAAAATAACTGTTTGTGCAATACCTCAGAAATAATGAGCACATAGCTGCAAAACTGATGTCCTTCCACTTCAGCTGTACTTTAAGTTTATTGCTACTCGACACTAATGATTTGTACACCCAAACTTATGAAGTGGGGGTGTATAAAAAACAGACAAGTAAAAAGAGGGTTGTAGTTAATGTTCCTTAATGTTCACAAAATAAAGACAGCACATTTTACATTCCTGAAGATATACAAGTGTTGCTATAAGGCCAGTGAAGTTACCTTAGTCAGGCAGCTCTAAGGAACCTCAATAAGCAGAGTAGTTACTGTTAGTCTGTGCGTTATGTTCACTGTCCCTGGTCATATAACATTACTACAGCCTCCTCCCACACTCATCGCTTTTGAAATCCCACGAACAAATGGTAGCAGCAGAAACACAGATAGATAAAGCAATCATAGCAGTAGTAACCGTGAAATGGTCTCTGGTTTATATTTACATTGGGTGTGGCTCAGGTTGTCCACTGATCACAAGGTTGGCAGTTTGATCCCCAATGCCTCCGCATGCCCAAGTGTCCTTGGGCAAGACACTGAACCCCAAGTTGTTCCCAATGGTAGATTAGTGCCTGGCATGGAAGCTCTGTCGCCATTGGTGAGTGAATGTGTGTGTGAATGGGTGAATGCGAGATGCATTGTAAAGAGCTTTAAGTAGCACTAAGGTAGAAAAAGGGGCTATATAAGTGCAGACCATTTACTATTTATGTGATTACTTCAGCTGCTTTACTGTAACTATGGCCAGTGCGGTCCTTGTCAACATTTTTATATCACTTTCTAAAATTATCTGTAAAAGCCAATCAGCTAATTAAGAGCTAAACATTAGCTGACTAGGTCAAATGTGTACAATGCTAGAGCAATGGTTTAAAAGGAGAAAGGCATTAGGGCACAGAAATGAGCTGGTTGTGTTCAGTGAGGTTTGCTCTGAAAAGAGTTGCCTGATGCTCCTGGAAAGAAGAAGGGTGAGGGTGGATTTTGTGAGACAGAAAACTAAGACACTGAACAACAAGAGACTAACTCTAAGTAAAGTTTAGTGTATAGTTGATGATAATCTCATGTAGTTAATTGAGGAGTTCTTCATATAAAATGCTACTCTGTGACTGTAAACGTAGGTAAATAAATCATACTTATAACAGACTATGGTTCTGGTTTTAACTGCTGCAATGACAAGCATTAAATCTGTGTGTAGCTACAAGCACAGGGTGTGTGAGTGAGTGTATCCAGACTGGAACTTTGTGAAAGTGACTTCTGTTTGTGGCAACTCCTCTTCCTGTCGCTGCAGCCGAGCACTAACTGTTATTGATAGCCCGGCCGTAATACTGCCTAAGACAGCACAGTTGTCGGTGCCCTTGCCTCCAGTAATCACAGCAACTTTAAGTGATTGCGATACTTGTCTGACAGCGGGCAGGAAGGACTGGGCAGCTGCTTTACATAGAAATGCTTATTCATTCCCGGCATCAAGGAAGCCACAATTAAAATGCAGTCATGTTGAAACGTGGGTCGAACGGGCCTGCTCAGCAGCCAGAGTGACCTAAGAGTTGTTTGGATGTTTCAACATTGCTTATCTGTAATTAATCTTCCGTTACACCAGATATCCACACCAGGTAAGAGTGTTCATATATTTAGAAATGGCTGTGGATAAATGAAAAGAGCAACAACAATTTTAAAAAAAGTAAGTAAGAATTAAACCTGTTACCAGAATAGTGTCCATGTTTGTTTTGGGCTCATGGATGCCCACACACACACACACACACACTCTCTCTCCGCCGTGACTATAACTAGTATCATTTGTCCATAAAATTGTTATAAGTACACCTCTGCATAACACTATATCCTTATTAACATTAAAGAATATAAAGAAGAAAAAAGAAAGAAATATACAACAAAGAATAACTTCATTAACATTGTTTTGTCCGCTGCCAACATTTTTAGACACAGTAAACTCTAGGGCTGGTCCAGAATATTCGAATAATCAAATATTTGTTCGTTGTGGTTGTATTCGGATAATAATTTTGATATTCGAATAGTCGTGCGCGCCGCCGCTGGGCGCCGCCATTTACTAGGACCAGCCCTAGTAAACACACCGGTCTTTCCTCGTCTCCCACCGTAGTCACAGTGAAACCATTCCTTGGCATCGCTTCATCACATTTCATTGTCTTAGCTTTCGGGAGACTTTCGTTTGTCTCATTATCTCCGTCTCTCTCCGCCTTTCTTTTCTTCCCTGTTAAATATTTTTCCATGGTGTCTCTTGAGGGTTCGTTCACCGCACTTCATATCTCCTGCTCTATGCTGTGTGTGCACATGCTCGGTGCAAAAACCATCCACCATAGAGCTAATACTCCCTGCGCACACTCTGACAACGAGAGCGCCACTGCCACCTACTGTAGTGGATGTGCAATTATACTTTATTCTAGTACGAAAAAAAAAAGCATGTTCCCCAAGGTCACACACGCGCCCCCCCTGGCATCGCACCCACTATTTGAGAAGCACTGCTTTAAACTGAGACGACATCACACACATAGAAACAGTTTGACAGATGTAAAAATGTAAGATTTGGTAACAGATCATTGTGTCCACATAGTGACAAACGTAACCAGAGCAATACTTCCTAATTCATTCTCATTGACTTTGATTGAGATGTGTAGTTTGGCTTTTGTTACTGGAATACAAAGGTGAAATACTACCAACCCTCCTATTATCTTTGGGGTCAATTTGACCCCAGTCAATGTTTATCATTCAAAAAAATAATAGTTAACATATTTTGTTTTGCTTCATATTTCATGACTTTTCCTAATTTGATGGGTACAGCTGATTAAGCATAACATTTTCATGATGATATTTTTTCCGTGCGCTGAACACATTTTGCACGCATAGGTGTTCCTCTGGGGTCAATTTGACCCCGTGCTGTTTTAGCTGTGTAAAACTTGTCTGTCTGTGTGTGACCCATGTGTGGCCTAACATCCCCAAGCCTGCAGGTGCAGAGATGATACTTTTGAGTTGATACATGACATGGGGGAGGGGAAACAATATTCTTATGAGAACTTTCCTGCACCATGGACATGAATGTCTGTGTATGTGTGACCTACTACTCACACCTGCCGAGGAAGAACTGATATTTCCTGCGCTGTGGAGGGTGGGATATTCCCACAAGGACATTGGTAGTTCATGCAAAATAAGGGAGGAGCAAACATATAAAAGCTTTCAAGGCAGCTCTCTATCCAAATTATTCCTCATTGTGTGTTGAGTGTTGACCCTGCTGTTGTCACTCAACCACCAGCAGACACGATCCCTTCCAAAAATGGAAAGATAATACAGTCCCTTTCCCCACTTCAACAGCAGGGTAGACTTAGTGCTGCTAGTATTATCAGAATGATTCTAGGTCCCACCAGATATGCAGTCAGCCATGTTGAAGACATCAAGTCATCATTTGAGCTCTTCATAATACCATTGATTGAAAATATTGTTCTTGGGATGACAAATTTAGAGGGGAAGCGTGTGCATGGGAACAGTTGGAAAGACTTGGATGTACTTGACTTGGAAGCCTACATTGGCTTGCTCATTTTGACAGGAGTTTACAAATCAAAAGGTGAAGCAACAGCAAGCCTTTGGAACGGTGAGACTGGAAGGGCAATATTTCCAGCCACCATGTATCTGAAGACATTCCAAGTTTTGTCCCGTGTCATATGCTTTGATGACATGTGGGCAAACAAGGAGATAAAACTAAGTAAATACATATGTTGGGGTGGGGGAGCTGGGGGTGGGTGGGGGGGTGTCTGTAAGAGTCTGTAAGTGTCTTACAGACTCTTCATTCTGTAAGAGTCATGAATGTGCACCCCAAATTAGAAAAGATTTGAATGAAAGATTTTCAGGATACACTAACTTCAAAACTGAAAGTTTGACCTGATGGTGGCGCTGCAGGAAAGGTCATATCATCACCAAAACCAATAGGGTTCATACTCTTGTGGTCATTAATGTTGTCAGTAAATTTGAGAAAATTTGGATGAAAACTTTTCAAGATAAAATTATTCTAATACAAAAGTTGAAACAACCTCCACCTGATGGTGGCGCTAGAGGGCAGGTCAAAGTTTCATTATCAAGGGGTTATTTATGTATTCAACAAATAAACGAAGTGCCTGGCACAAAAATTTGGTCAACAATTTTCTGTAAATCATTTTCTGGAGGTAAATATCCCTTGGGGTCAAATTGACCCCAAGGGTAAAATGTGTGACTAATATTTGAGGATAATAGGAGGGTTAAGTACATTTTTTGTTACAAACTGTACTCTTTCTGATATGACACTACATAAAAACTGTGCAATAAAACGGGTCAAAAGATGGCTCTTCACGTTACCAGCTACTTTGATTTTAAAAACAACTTTAATTGAACTCCACCCAGAGTTGCACAAGAACAGTGTGACATCAGAGTGGTACCAGGATTGATCCAGTGTCTTAGCAGCTGAAAGTATAGCATCAGCCCTAATAGTCCCACCTCTACAGAGGGAATCAGCAGTCTGTTTGGGTTCGGAGCAGCATTAGTGGACCGAGGGCCAAATCTGCTAATTAAAACTTTGCATGTAAGAACTAATTATCTCCTAGAGCTCTTCTTCGAACACATCCTGGGATAAAAATGAACACTGATTCCAAGAGTGCATGGAATATTAGTTTAATTAACGTTAATTTAAAAAGTATCTACAGAGGTGTGAATCTGTAATGCTCAGATTGTCTTTGTTTCCCCACCAAGCAGACAGATTTCACACCTGAGGCATTTATTTTACTGGATCGACTGTCTGCAAGCTATTCAAGCTTTATTAGCCATCCACAGTGTTTCACATTAGGATGCTTGGCGTTAGTTGCTGTTTTGCATTAGATAAGCCAGTTCTGAGGATAGAATGTAGACTGATTAGTTAATGGTTTCATCTGACACTGTCTTTTGCTTTCAGCATTACTAATGTCCTGATAACATATTCGGCTTCATTTGATTCTGGCTGATAGCTCCTAGCTTGCCTGATTACATTCTCTGATTTGTGTAATTATTGTCATTAAGTGTAATCAAAGATCCCGCCTGAAAATATGTGTTTCTGTGTGTGTACAAGTGGAGCTGTGTTTTATTGCTTGTTGTATTTAGTGGTGGTTTTGAGTACTAAGACTGAAACTATGAAAGCCTGCAGTATGAATGTGTTCGGTAACGTTATGGACAAATGGAAATGTATAAGTTTAAACTCTGTCTCTGATTAGAACCCTAACAATTATTCTCTGTGGAGCAACATGACATATTTAGGTCAGCTTTCTGTTTGTTTCTATTTTTTTTTCCTTTTAATATAATCCCTACCCTTAAAATACAGTACTTTAGATGTAATTCTAAACCATTGCTCAAGAGCAAACCTTCATCCAGAGTGTGCAGATCTATGAAGTCCTCACCTCTGTCTCCACCTCCCCACCCCACTTGCTGCAGCTCAAGCACACCAGCTCACATACAACTGCTCAAACAACCACTGTATGCTACACAATGACACAAAAAACAACACACAAAGTTGTATTATTGGACTAATTCAGCCAGAACCAATTTAGAAGAAGAAGAGAGAACGTGCTACTCTGCAGGTTGGCAGGATTAGTTGCTTAGGTTGGTTGAATATGAAACACTGTAAGTCTGAAACTGCAATTTTAAAACATAATTAGTACATCAGTATTTAGGATGAGGCCCAGCCTGGCCTCCAGATCAGAGAGTAAGAGAGAGCGTGCTGAGCATCAGGGGATATATCAGACAGGGACATATGAGGATGGTAATGGCTGGGTGTGAAAGAGTTGCCTACGTCAGTTATAGTGTATAGCCCTCCGTACTGTGGAGGGCACGTATATTCAAATTCTATTGACTCATATGTTCTTTTTTTTTTTTTTTTTTTTTATAAAATATTTACTTTATATGATGTCAACAATGGGGCTGCACAGTGGCTCGGTGGTTAGCAGCGTCGCCTCACAGCTAGAAGATCCCTGGTTCACGTCCCGGTTAGGACGTCTGGGATCTTTCTGTATGGAGTTTGCATGTTCTCCCTGTGCGGCGTGGGTTTTAACTGGGTACTCCGGCTTCCTCCCACAGTCCAAAAACATGCTGAGGTTAACTGATTATTCTAAATTGTCTATAGGTGTGAATGAGAGTGTGCTTGGTTGTCTGTCTCTATGTGTAGCCCTGTGATAGACTGGCGACTTGTCCAGGGTGTCGATAGGCTCCAGCCCCTCCGCGACCCCACAGAGGATTAAGGGGTGAATAGATAATGGATGGATGGATGGATTTCAACAATGTCAACTCATAATCATTTGAGTTTAAAGATTTGAAGCTTGAATTTTAAACATTTTTTGTTTGTTTCTTTGTTTAAAAAGTGTTTCCCCAAAGTTTAATGTTTTACAGACTGTAGGTTCGGCTGTCCAAGACATCAAAACAAGGACCTTTGATCAACAATGAAACAGTGTGATGCTCTAATTTATAAGGAAATATATCTATGTTAATGATAATAATTACTGCTATTCTTATTCATCCTATTATTATTATTATTATTATTATTGTTAATTTATACACACATATATATATATATATATATATATATATCAATAACTAGAATGCACTCAAGCAAGATGCAGACCCACGCCGGATGCCTTCCTAAACATGGCAGGTAGCTCTACGACCTTGACCTTTGACCTTTTAACCCCCAAATTAATGGATGACCAGGGTAGGTCAAGATCAACATCTGTGCTGAGTTTGATTGTTCTATCTTTCTTTGTTATCGAGTTATGGTGCAGACATACAGACCCACAAACCCATATACATACATACAGACAGACAGACAGATGGCCATGACCACCCTACCTGTTAATAATAATAAAGAAAATGAGACCAATTGCTCGCATTTTTAGCTTCATTGCTCTTTAAAATTTTGTACATTATGCAAATTTAAAATGGGTATAGTGATGAAACAAAAAGAACATGTTGTATGTTACTGGCTTCAACAATGTATTTCATCATAGTGATAACAGTTTGCGTGATGTGTTGTGAATGTTTGGCCTCGACTGGCATTAGATTCCTAACATGAATGTGTACCCCAGAAAACAGTCCCTACATATAGGCTTAATGGCCAGGTGGTAAATAAGGGCTTCTGATATGGTGACAGCCTGAGATGAAGGGTCTGTCCCACATCAAAAAGACTGCTGGCTTTGCATGGCTGTATTGATCTGTGCTGTCCTTGTCCTACTTTAACCAGGCCATGCTGAGTAGCTGCATGAGGACTGTAAACAGCACCCATCCTTCAAGCTAGCTTCCAAAATGCAGAAGATTCCCACTGAATGTGGATGTCCAGGGTTTTGTGCAGTAAATGTATGTTCAGCATTCTGTCTGTTGAGTTGTTGAAATCCTCCCTCTGCGTCTGCAGCCCTTATAGAGAATATCTTCTAACATGTTCAATCAGGCCTCGATCAATAAATGAAGATGTTTCTCATAAAATTCCATTCACTCGTGCATGGACAGACAGGATGACTCAACTGAATTGGCCATTCAGTTCCACAAATAAACAATGACAAATTCATTACGGGAACTTAACGAAACTGTCACGGCAACCCGAGGAGAGGAGCTGAGTGGCTTAAAGCTTATCCACTGTCAAATTACTGTCTTTCCATGTTCTTCATTTCTCATCCTGCACAATGACACGGGTCTGCATTCACTCTCTAATTGTCTTGTCAGATCGTTTCCACTGGCACTGACTGTTAGACAGACGGACATATTGTTGTCATTAATGGGCAAATCTGGAGAACGCATTACAAAGCAGTATTTGAAACACTACTGCATTAGAAGTTAGAATGTGGAGGAAAACACTGTGGCCAGTAAAGGACTAATCCACCCTCCCAGTTCACTGTCATTTCCAGTTCATATATCATCACAGCAACTACCCTGTAATGATGTACCATTGCAACATTTACATTCATATATATATATATATATATATATATATATATATATATATATATATATTAATGTATGTCTGACATTAATTTATTCTTATTGGCTTCTGTTGAGTCCTTGATTTCCACTTAGACAGGCTCATACATTTCCTGGGTACCCTGAGATGTCAGGTTCAGGTTGGTCCATAAGGAGACCCTGAAGGTGAGCTATGAGAATTATTTGCAGAGGAGACTGAATGAGATAACATAAGGACTGTGGCATCATGGACACATTGGTTCCACCACTGGTGGGTACAGCAGTTAATGAATAAATGACATAATGCTTATTTACCAAACCATCCTCATCACTAATACATGTTTGGTTTTCAAAATAAATTCTCCTTAAAAGCACCTTATTACATTTTGACAAAAACAAGTGCCGTCTCCTACCATTGCATTCGTAGCATAATGTTATTTCAATGACGAAAAATCGTATGAGCAGATGTCTCTACAGGCAAAGTGTCTGAGTAGAAACAGAAGACTACTATTTGCATTCTGTACTCTACTAAGAGTCAGTGCTCACAATACTGTAATTGTTCCCTGTCCTTAAAAGAAGAGCATGTGTATTATGCCAGTAGCAGGTAGTCCTCAGCAATGCAAAGCAGGTCAGAAGTGCTCAGTGTTTTTTATTTATTTGATTTTTTTCATAGACACACTAGCACTTTGATTCTGTAGAACCGAAGCTCAAACCCTAAAATGCACTGTTAATGTTTTAGATGCCAGGGCTACATGCATAAAACCCAATACAGTGCTCTAGCTGTGAATCTACAGGAGGACCAACATATGCAAACACATTTCTTTTGTCAGACTACTGCAGCCGAGTCATGAGAAACCGGATCCACAAGCTTAATTTGCACTCATGGTTGGATGTAGTGCTTAATCAGCTGTGCTCCTTGTAATATTTCTGCCTGCTCCACAACTTGTTCATCTGTCAATGAAAAGAATGGCAAGGAAGATTTGACCAATACTGATGTGTAAAATGTCAAAGCTGCCATTATTATGTATGATCATGGCTGGGACAATTTATAGCACAGCCCATATTATTATGAATTCATCATTCAACCTGATATCTCACTCATCATCGTCAGACAGGCAGGTAGTCAATGGTTTCATTTACTGCATTTGTGCCAAAGCAAACACCAAGTGCTTCACAACAAATATCAGATCAAAAGATCAGTAACACATACAGATAACTCCAATGCAAATCAAACAAATCCTACAGTTACTTGAACAAACATAATTTAATAAATAAATACATAATAATAGAATAATAAGAATAAAACATCACATAATTAGTACCTTTCTGTCCACCCCATAGCACCCTCAGATTGCTCTACAAATATAGGTTTGTCTGAAGTATGTGATAACGTGTTTGTTGTGAAGTAAACATGTTCCCACCACATGTTTATACATTTTATCTTATATATTTTATGTCCTCATTTATTTAGTCTGGACATTATGTCGTTGCGCCCTCTGCCTCCAGTGCCAGGTAGTGGCAGCCTTTGTTTTTCCCCTTCCCTCTTCTCTCCTCCAGGTGGGTGTGAGCGTTGGGTGGTGGCGAGGCAGCAGACAGGTGGATCCAGTTGTAATCATCTGAGGAGGCACACCTGTGACTAATCAGCAGCAGCAGCATCTATTCTGCCACCAGATAAAAGCCTCACTCAGATCATGACTCGTCGCCGGACCGTTGAACAGCCTCTGTTTGTTCAAGCTCTTGTTCAGTCTAGCTCCACTGCTTCATGCATGCAACTAACTGCTTGTTCCTCTTCAGGTGGATCACCCGCCCGCTTCACTTTGCATTCATCTGTCTGCTCCTGCAATAACCCGGATCATCCTGTCTGCTTTCTCTGCCCAGCCCTCCAGATTGTTGGAGGAATTCTCCAGAGATTCCCACACTCCCTCTGCTCGTCGTTCACCACAGCTCGTCTTGCCATTCTCCCACACTTCCACCTGTCTGCCACTCGTCATTCTCCACCTGCCTGGTTCTGCTCATGCCACTCTCCCTGCGAGCGTTGAGTTTAGATCATGTTAGAATTGTAGTGTAGTGTAAATGACCTTGCTATTATTTTGGTATCATAAATTTGGTTCATAAGTCTTACAGCAATATAATAATTAAGTCTGTTATAGCAATAATACAGCCGATGCTTTTATTCTGAAGGATGTCCACCAACAAAGTGTCCTAAATCGGTAGCAACTGCTGAACCAGACAGAAGCAGCGTGAACTCCAATGTACACAGTAAAAAAAAAAACGAAGAAAGCTAAAGTTAACGAGTAAATCTAAGCTGATAATGGTTCTTTAGCACCTGGTTGATAAGGGAACAAGGTTGGTATTAAAGTCTTGGTTGTCCAAATGTATTTTTGCTATGTTTCACCAAGTTTAAGAATTGCTACTGAGTAAAACAGTTATGTTTTCATCCACGAGAAGGTTGTAGCGCACTTTGGTAAACAGTCATGCTTAGTCAGCACTGTCATAATTTACAAGGTTCAGTATTGTTTGCAATGTAAAGCCAAATGCATTTTCTATATGGGATGTTTTATTTTATTTCATGGTACATACAAAAGTAAAAGGCTCAGTTAAAAGGTTAATAAATATCCACAGTAAATAGCACTCAAGGTAGAGATTGTCAAGGATATAAGGTGTAATAATTTAAGGTCAAGGTAACTCATTTATGGTTTATGAAGAAGGCAAAAGGATAAAGGAAACATACTGTTAGAGTTACTAGTTGTATTTTCATTGTAACTCTTACGGTGTGTTTACATCAAGGCTATTCAATAAAGGTTGTGAACCATCAGTTTGAGAGACCATCTTTTCAACCGGGGATGCTACATGTAGTGTTTCCAGAGTTTGCCAGTTTGGCCGTCGTGTATTGTGATACACATCTAGTTTGGTTTTTTAAAGATTCAGTCGGTCAGAATTTGTTAGTCGTAATATCCAGTGCAATGTGTGATAAGCCTTAAAATATATAATACTAAAAATTACTGCAAGTTTTTTGCTGTTTGCAAATTTAATGCACAGGAGGAAAGCTACGCAGATGCAGGAATACTTCAAAGCAGAGAGAGAACACAGCAGCAAGCTTGGTGCTTTAGTGAAGATGAAGAAAGAACAAAATGGTTCATTTAAGTCTAATTATCTGAGCCAACGGCTTTGTTACTTGGAACTATCTACCTGCCAAGGTTTTGGTTAGCCCACCTGTTGGCTTTGGGTCATGTTCACCCAAAGCCAACATGACAAAGCATGAACACAGTTCAACAGCAGAGAAAAATCTCCTAAATGATACTTTTTCAGTTTGGAATCTGACTTTTCCTAGTCAAAAGAGAAAAAGTGAAATGTTGCCTTTATTTATTTTTGCAAGTACGCTGTGCAAAATAGGTAATAATCTTGGATTCAAGTCAAAATGACCCAAAGGTCAGACTGACTTGAAATCACAGTCAGAGTCGGTACACGCCACAAATATGAGAATGCTTAGTTCTATGTGAGATCAATCAGAAGCAGACATAAACATGACAAGACATGTGGTCTTCTCCAGCAGAGTGCACTGCCTGTGACCAGGTCTGACCCAAGGATGTGGCATTATAGATAGCTAGTGCTAGCACTAAGATAGAGTGTCTATCGTGCCACATCCTAGCCACCCAAGGGAACAGAATATTGTCATCTTTTCTGCATATGTGCAGTTTCAAACCCTACAGAGGCGATAAAGGTGCTGCAAATCTCGTGATCAACCTGAGGATCTAGCTGCTCCAGCCACTGCCCCAGCTGGGGCAAACAAGAGGAAGAGGTGTCAGTTCTACCCGCCAAAGAAGGACTGTAAAACACATACTGTATGCTGCAGGTGGAAGAAATAGATCTACAAAGGCTGTGCACTTACATACGTGAGCTAATTAGTTGACTGACTTATGTTGTTTGGTTCACATGTTCACATTTTTGTTTTGTATATTTTATTACATTGTTCGCTGGCAAAACAAAACAAACAAAAACACTTATTGGCATAAATAAAAATGCATTCAGAACTACTTTTTGCATATTTCTGTTACTTCCTTAGGCTATAGAAATACTATACAACTGCTGCTCACCACCTACACAGTAATAGACAATACAGTTGACAGTGTCATAGAAACAAGTGGTGTCTCCTGAATAACTGCAGTCTGTCTGTCATGTGAAGAAGGAAAACTCAGGTTTACACACAGTTTGTGGTGAATGACAAGGCAGCATAGATTTGGTGTTTGAAATTGAGTTCAGCTACTTTATATTGGAGGTTTAATGAAGGCGGGTCATTTTGAGCAGGAGGACATGGGGTGTATAGAGAATATGAGGACAAGAGGAGGGTTAAAAAATGACTCAGATGCAGAACACAAGGTGGGCAGGCCGGAGAAACAAAAGGTAAGCTATAATAAACTTGATTCCAGGCTGAGGCAAAATCATGAAGAAGTGAAATACAAAAATCAAACTAAGAGCAAATCTCTATGGTAAACCATTGCTACTGTGAAGAATATAAGAGATGAATGCTGGTAGAAAACTGTTAATCATGCAAGTTAATCTGTTTATTTACCACACAGCACACTCTCAGTGCAGTGACTTACTTCTAAGGGACGGCTGCACCTTAGAGCTCTGAAACTTTTAAGTTCTCTCATTTAAACATGACACTCTGGTAGAGTTAGGTCAGACATTGTCACATAATGAGAGACACAGAAATCACTTTAGTCTTTGGTCAAATCACAGTGAAGTTATCATGTATGATTGGATATTATCTGTGATGATTTCAAATCAGGTTGCTGCATGGTGGATCAGTGGTTAGCAGCGTTGCCTCACAGCTAGAAGATCCCCAGTTTGCGTCCCGGTTAGGACGCCTGGGATCTTTCTGTGTGGAGTTTGCATGTTCTCCCTGTGCAGTGTGGGTTCTCACTGGGTACTCCGGCTTCGTCCCACAGTCCAAAAACATGCTGAGGTTAATTGATGATTCTAAATTGTCCATAGGTGTGAATGAGAGTGTGCTTGGTTGTCTCTCTCTATATGTAGCCCTGTGATAGGCTGGTGACCTGTTCAGGGTGTCCACTGCCTTCGCCCTAGTCGGCTGGGATAGACTCCAGTCCCCCGTGACCCTACAGAGGATTAAACGGTGTACAGATAATGGTGGATGGATGGATGGATTTCAAATCAAATCAACCTTTATTGTCATTTAGCTGTACATACAAACAAACGCTGTGCAGGCAAAATTAGAAGGCGTTTCTCCAGAAATCCAATGAATAAAATAAAAACACTCATTTAAACACACACCGTGCACACCTATACGTACATACACACATGTCCCTCAGACGTCTGCAGCTAAACTGACAATGAAATGAAATGGATATTTGAAGTAGTAGTAGTAGTAGTCCAAAGTAGCAGCTTGTGCTCAAAGTGGCAGTTAAAGTGACTTGTGATCATAAATAATTAAAAACTGAAACTCTAACTTAAACGAAGGTGCAGTCATGTGCACATTCCTGGTCAACCATTCAGCATTCTGACAGCTTGTGGGAGGAAGCTGTTGATCAGTCTGGTGGTTTTAGCTTTGTGCTACAGAACCGTAGCAGTTCAAAATGATTGTGGAGAAGGTGTGCGGGGTCTCTGACAATGGTCAGTGCCCTGCTGTGCCCTGCTCCTGCAGCGGCTCTGGAAGAGTTCCTGGACAGAGGGGAGGGAAACTCCGATGACCCTCTCAGTTCCCCTAACTATCCACTGCAGGGCTGTTTTGTCTGACATACTGCAGCTGCAGTATCATGTTGAGATACAGTATGTCAGAATGCTCTTAACCACACCTCTGTAGAAGGTCCTGAAGGTGCTGGTGGGGAGAGAGACTTGTTTCAGCTTCCTTAGGAAGTGCAGTCTCCTGAAGAAGATTTGCAGATATAACTGTGACAGTTACCATGGTGATCTACCCAGGTCAAAAGAGAGCCACCGTTGTGTCAGTAAATACACAAGGGAAGGTTAACTGGGTACAAGTGAAGAGCAGGGCAGAGCAGACAGTCACACTGGCAGAGAAAAGGAGAGGAGACCTCAAACAAAACCCAGGATCATGACACTAAATGTCTTCAGACCACTGTGTCCAGGTTCACCTACATGTGTCAGTGTACATTGAATTGCTGCCCTTTTAAGGGCAAAAGGTGTTCACATCAAATCTACTTTTGATTTCTGTTTTCTTTCTTTTTTTTTCTGTTCACTTTGTGACTGACAAAAACTAGTCATAACATGATGCAGTCCCTCCAGGATTTCGCGGGCATTTTTCAAGTTTGTTGCTCCTAAAATGCCTGAATTCGTGGGAGCTTTTCTAAAAGATTGCGATGAAAGTTGTGATGTTTTAAGCGTATTTGTTGCGATAAAATTGCGGGAGATGGTAAAAAATTGTCAAAAAGTTGCCAAAAAGTTGCATTTTTTTTCTTTGTTTTGTATAATTCATTAAAAATTTTTAAAAGTTTAAAAAGTTAATTTCACATCCTGGCACACATGTGTTCACTCACACGCTCACAGCTCGTCACGTCAGTTAATTAATCTAACTGACCTTCATTCTTTCAGTGCTCACGACAGATCTGGATGCAACTGTCAGGATCCTGACTTCAGCCCTTGCTCCCCCCTCCTCTCTGTGCTCAGTGCTCCTGCGCTTTCTTTCGCGGCTGCTGGCATGTTGTAATTAATCAGCAGCAACTCTAAACAGCCGTGCACAAGCACACCCGGCATACCACCACCCCTTCCATAGAAACCGGCTCCACAATCAGCTCGACGCCGGATCATAGCTTCTAACCTGAACCTTTCAGCATTGCTCCAGTTTCTGCTTCAGTTCTTGCCTCACGCCTGCCTTTCTCAGCAGGAATGCCTATATCAAATGGTTGTGACTGCCGTGATGAACCACATATGTGCGCCTGCCCACACTTCTCAGCTTTCCAACACCATCGGAATTCTTCTGATCAGCCAAACTTTGACGGAGTTACGGTAATGACACTACAGACATCGAAAACATAGTGCTGGCGCTATGGCCGCAGGTAAAGTGTTAAATAAATTCAGATCAATGCACTGATTGATTTAGATGATTATCACTAAATTATAAATCATTGAAATGTAGAATTAAATACATTTTTATAAATACTGTTACGGCCCTTAGGGCCGGGTATTTGTGTTAGTAAGTTGTGTGGTTCTTTCTTCCATGATTGTTAGTCATTTCAGGTCGGAGTGGGTAGGAGTGGCCTGGTGCACCTGTGCCCTCTCAGCCATTAACCAGGAGCTTAAAAGACAGGCCGTCATGATCTTCGGGGCCAGTGGGCCAGATCGGCAGCTACAGAGCTGTTGTTCGTGGTTCGTGTTTCGTGTGACCTGCCTAGAAAGCCAAGCGTGGTGTGTGATGACTTTGGATCGGCTTCTTATTGTTGCGAAGCTCGCTTTCGGTTGATCGTAGTTTTTTTTTGCTCTTTTTTGTTGTTGTAAATAAATCACTCTGTTTGGTATAAAATCTGTATTTTTCTATTCATTCACTTTTCTTGTTACTCCCCTCATCCCCTGGCTCACGGGGACTTAACAATACTATTAAATAATTTATGTTTCAGATTATCTCAATTCAGCTTAATATTTTAGATATCAATTATTTCATTTTTGTTTTGAATCAGAGTCTCCTCATTTTAAATGGGTAATTATGACATGTTTTATTTCACTTATATTTACTCAATACCAAACTTAGTTATATTTAATTAGTAATATTGCTTGTGATGTGTTGTTTTAATTTTATTAAGTAGATAGGGGTTAATTTTTCTTACAGTGTATGTGCATTTTTATTGCTAATAACTTTAATGCTATCTACACAAGTGCTTACATCCATTCATCCATCTATCCACCACCTTTAACTGTCTAATCCTGTAGAGAGCCATGGGGGGCTGAAGCCCATCCCAGCTGACGCTGGACAGAAGGTGGGTTAGGTCTCCAACCAATCCCAGTACAAACACATAGACAGACTGCATGCATGCTCACGTGTCTTTGAAAGTGACAGTGTTTTATTTTTATCCAAAAAACAAATCCATTTTCTACTTGGAGTTGCATTAGAGCAGGGGTGGACAACCCTGGTCCTGGACAGCCCCTATCCAGCATGTTGTAGATGTTTCCCTCTTCCAACACACCTGATTCAAATGATCAGCTCATCATCAAGCTCTGCAGAAGCCTGATAACAATCCTGATCATTTGAATCAGGGTGTTGGAAGAGGGAAACTTCTAAAATATGCAGGATAGTGGCCCTCGAGGACCAGGATTGGACACCCCTGCACTAGAGGCTGGGATAATAATTTTATTGATTTATAACTGATTAGAATAAGGCTACAAAGGTGAACTACAACTTCTGTAGTCATTCCACCTGTTTTAGCAGAAGATCCTCTGTTCAACAACACGTGAAGATGTGCAACATCAGACCACAGTGAGACAAAAATCTCAAGAATATTATGTATTCTGAGTTAGGAAACTGCATGCATGAGGTTGAGCAGGGAAGACTTTGATGTGATCTGCCTCATGTGTGATGTGTGACATTCCCAGAGGATCTCTGGCTTTGCCTGGCTCACGTACACTTTGCAAATTCCCTGAATATTTAGAAGACTCTAGAACCAGTGGGAAACCTACAGTGTGTGTGATCACGTAACTAAGCAAGAAGAATCTCACAGCATGAGGCACCTGAAGGCTTGGGAGAAAGCACTGTATTCTGTATCTCAGTAACTTTTCATGTATGACTGAAATATACTCCTTTGAGTTCTGTGTTACTGTAAAGGGGCAAACATCTGTTGTATTTCGTCTCAAACAAATTCAATATAAATCCAGCAATTCATTTGATAATCATGAAACCCAGCCAAAGCATATCGTGTCCCACCACAGTCGCATGAGCTTCACATTTATGGCAGTTTGTCCTGTATTAGTTGAGATATTAAAGTCTACTACCAAAGCCATGCATTCAACATTTTGAGAAATACATACCTGATTTTTTTCTGTTACTAGAGTGAGATCAGCATCAATCTCATATCTGTGTCTGACACTAAACTACATTTTTGTGTAAACCTACTTCAGCCATTTCCTTTTGCCAGTGTGTAAACAACAGGGGAGCCAGGGGGAGCTTCACATCCCTTAATGAGACATGAGTTCCCCTGAAAACATGATACGTAATATTCTTTAGGGTCTCTCAGATATTGACAGCATGTTGTTTTGCCATGCATCTCTGTTCTTCTGTACTCTGCCATCATAATGGATTGTGTATAAACTGCTGCAATAATATATGATTTGTGCACGAGATAAATTGATCCGTAATTCACTTTAAAAATAATCAGTGTTGTTCCAAAATAGTTACCCCTGATAGAAAGTGTATACCCTGCTGCGGAAGTGCGGATGCATTCGGAAGGGTGGAGCTACAATTCTGTGTTTAGGTATCAGTTTAGCTTATTAATAAAACAAAATATGGATTGTGCCTATCCCTGCTCCAGTCCCTGCCCGTCTCCCTGTCTTCTTTCTTCTTCCTCCCTCTTTCTACCACTCAGTCCTGATTGCCCTCACTCTCTCCCACTCATTCACCCCAGCTCTGCCGGCAGCTCGACTGCTGGATGTGAAACAGCTACAGGCAGCAGCTCACCTGGAAACAGTCATCAACCTCCATAAATACTCAGGCCTTGCACTCAATCTCCGCCAGACTATAGACAATCCAACCCTGTTTTCCTGCCGGTCCCCGCTCTGTCTCCTGCCTGCCTTTCCCGAGCTACCACCACCAGAGTTCTCTGCTTCAGTGATACATCCTCTGCCTGGATCCTGCCTGCGGCCAGCCTATAGCTGTTACCTGCCTGACTTCCCTCAGCCTAGCCTGTCTACTTTAGTTTTCAGTCTTGTGAGTATCCCCGTTTGGTTTGTCTTGCTTTAGTTTAATTGTACCCGTTTGCCTTTTTCTTATTCTGCATGTAGCCTGAGTTATTCCTTAGTTTTTTTTAGTTTTGTCCGTTTTTTGAATTGAGTCTGGTTTTCCCATTCTGGTCTTCCCCTTCAGTTTAGCTTATCTTTCTGTGTTGGTTTAATCTGCTCCCTATGTCCCTGTTTTGTTAGTTTACTTTTGACATCGTCCACATGTACCCGGGTTTTTGTAAAACCGAATTTCCTGCCCTCTCCATCTAGAAAAAAACCTACGCGGACACCACCTCGCTTTTAGAAAAAAAATCATCGCTATTTTGTTTCCAAATGTAAACACAGGTCGCATATGTGACGTAAGGACATATTTTGTTGCAGGCAGTGACATTTCGAAATGCAAAACTCCGGTTATTGATGTCCACATGCAGACGCATAAACGGAGGATTCACAAATCTTCACTTTGGTCGAATGTTTTTTAAAAAATCATTTTTAATTCCGTAAATCTGCGTTTTTGTGTAGATGACAGGCCAAATGGTAGAAAAATATCTTCGTTTTGTGAGATACCCAGCTACATGTGGACAAGGCCTGAATTAAATCATCTGTGATTTTCTTAGGTTTCCCTTCATTTGCTATTGTTGCGTTTGTTGTAGGCTTTTGTAGTTTTCTCCCCTTTTTGTCAGAAGTCTGGTTGACTGTTCTGTTTTTCTGTCATTAGTTTTCTCTTGGTATTTTGACTTCTGTTATATTCCTGAATAAATTCCTGTGACTTCACCTGCCTGTCTGCTTCTGTGTCTGTGCTATTGTTACGGACGGTGTGCAGAGACTCAGGCGCTAGGCAATAAGACACGGCAATGAAACTGATTTAAGGATTTCTTTAATTTAACAAAGGATAACTAATATAACACAAACACTGACCCACACCGGGTATGACCAGGCTAGGAGAGCGACCACTGCAGACAGAACCTGGACTAACCAAAATAGTATCTAAAGATACAACAACAAATACCAAATTGCAAATGTACAGACTGGCAGACAAAAGTATTCGGAGGTCAATCACGTCTACGTGCACTCTGAACCTACAGACTGACTGAATGGCTACAGACCAAGAGCAAACAAACAAAACCTTTCTAATAACTGAAGTATTTACAAACTCATCTGTACCAGCGGAGAGGGGGGAGCAGTCAGGGGTTAGGCAGGCAGAGCATCTGTGGCGATACGGACAGGCGAGCCGACAGGCAGACGTGGCAGGGAATGGCGGATGGAGCTGTTTGGGTGAGGATCCAGTTGTGGTCTTTGGCTGGCAGCAGAGGAGGTTTCCTGGGGTCTTTGTCTGGTGGAAGTTTGCCGGTGATCCAAAACTGGTGAGACGGAGAGAAAGGGTTAGTGTTGGTATTTCAGGTAAAGAGCTAGACAGAATTGAAGGCATCAAACTAACTGATGACTGTTACGGTCCAGCGATGAGACAAAGACTGGTTGCTGCTTTTAAGCAGGGCAGAGTGGAGTGGCTGCAGTTGCAGCTCACAGGTGTGCCTCCTCTGCTGATTGGAAACCTGCTTCACCTGTGCACATTCCCTGCTGCCACAAACGCTCACGCCCACCTAGAGAGAAAGGAGAGGGAAGAGAGAGAGAGGGAGAGCACTGCCACTACCTGGCCCTGACAGCTGTGGCCATGACAGCTATACAGTTAAAACCACAATGCCTCTTAAAAGTACTTATCTTGCCAATAATTTATATAGATAATAATACAATCACTTATGATTTGTTTTTGGGTAAAACGTGACATACTGGTCCAACAGTTTGACAATAACCATGCTAGATACTTTTCATCCAGCTCAGGACTTCAACACGCAAGGCAAATGAAATATTTCTCTGCTGGTGGGCTTGAATCTGACAGACATAGAATCTAGGTTTTAAAAAAGATGTCTTTCAAGAAGCTGCACGTTGTTTGTTACAGATTCCCATGTCTAGGGAACCCTGGCCGTAGCATGTCTGGTCCTCTCCTCTCCCACTGGTAATGTCAAGTCAAACAAAAGGTGTATTTTGCAGTCTGAGCACAGCCCTAAAACAATGAAGAAAAATACCCTGGCACCCTGAACGTCCCTACTCCAAAAAAAAACAACAAAAAACAAAGACCAAACAAAAGACAGGTTTCTTACATCAAACTTCTGAACCAAAAACAGGAAAAAACAGAAAAAAAACAGATGCTCACTCTCAAGTGCTGACAGTCCAGATATGTACGAGTGCAAATTGCAATAAATTCTTCTAGTGAAACTTTACTGTGGTGGACAGGTCTCTCACTATCACACTGCTTAACACACACAATCTACCGATCTAAAACACAAACACTACTACGCTGCACATAGACACAGCCGCCCGGCTCTTTGTTGATGAGGAGAGAAGGGAGGGCTAAGGGGAGGGGGAAAAAGTCTGGTAACTGCGTTAACTTTACGGAAGTCCTAACAGAAGCGTGGGGTTTGATCAGGTTTTGGGACAAGGAATGAAGGTGAGCTCCAGGGGCTTTTACCGGGAATAGCAAAGCCATAGTCAAGGAGATACATGACCTCTCTTAGCAATAGGTTCAGTGATTAGATATTAGTGTCCTCTGTGTGTTTAAGATGCTGATGCTGTGTGTTTCGTAGCCACTGAGAGGTGGTGATTTGTAGCTACCAAAGGGTGGCTACTCAGATTTGTAGCTTCAGCTGGCAGTTGTTAATTTGGTGAGAGGTATTCCAGTCTTAGTAAAGACATTAACCTCTATTAGCAGCTGCAAGATTCGATGAAAAGATACCAGTGTCCTGTGTTTCGTAACCACTGAGAGGTGGGGGTTTGTGTCCTGTGACTTTCTGTAATTTGTGTTTCGAAGCACTTGTTTTAGTTTATTTAGTTCTGGGCACTCGCTTGTTCCTTTTGTTTGGTGTGGTGTTGCTGTTGTGTTTAATTTTGGCTGGAGAGTTTAGTGGTTTTTTGTATTATTTTGGCCTTAGCAAGTTTTTCGTAACTCTGTTAGCCTTTGGTTTTATTCGGTTCTTTGATTGTAGCAACACCCACCAACTTTGTGTATCACCTGTTTTGTATTAATTTTGGCACCAAGCCATGAATTGCTTCACCCAAACCAATAACATCTGGTTTTGTTTTGTTGCACCCAGCTAACCCCAGAGGCCGGGTGGTAATAGTTACTGTTGAGTTATTGTAGCAATTAGTTCAACAGATATTTCAAGTAGAGGGAAAGTAGAAATAAAACAATAGTCCTAGGTACAACAGAAGAATCTAACATAAGCATTAAAGATAATTACCATTATCCCCATTATTCCCATTGCATAGCCCCTTGATGCCTGAATTTATTTACAATTATATAAAACAATAATTTTATGTGTTTTTGATTTCAAGTTGATGTTAAATTAAGTGGAGATTGTTAATTTGTCTATAGCACATATAGTACATATAAAGGTGTAATGCAACAGGCATTAATGGTAAAAAATTTTTTATTGATGCCACAAATGCCATTCAAACCGGTCCTAAGAGAAACCAGTGCTTGCAAAAGGTTCCCAGGTATGTATTGAATATGCACGAACCAGCATTGGGGGAATGCACAAGCTATCTCGGCTGCAGTGGTACGTTGCAAATTTGCAACAACCGCCATTAAGGGGTGAACAAATAAGCATGGAAGTCTTTGCAATAAGTGTCTTTGAAGTTGCATTGCACAAATAGAATCCCTTTCAATGACCTAACAAAGAGCTGGTTCCTCTCCTTTGTCCACTGACTCTGCATCAGTAAGAAAACCCTCTCAACATTTGCATTGTGAGAGGAAAGTGCAAAGACAAACTGTGCAACCTTCAGTAGTTCTGAGTAGCATGCAACGCTTTTGGCCTTATCAAAGTATTTGGTCCCTTTCTGGTGCACCTGCAGGCCACTGAATTCCTAATCACTGTTGCACCTTTCTAGGAATTTCTTCAGATAGGCGACTGGTCAGACCACTTGACATCATCAGTTGGCACCCCCTTCTCTCTTAGGTACTTGATGCAGGCCTCTACACCATTCCAATCTGGTGGCTCACTCATATCCATCTACACAAATGTTAAAAACTCTTCCATGGGAGTCATCCACTTCTCTGGATACTCCAGACATGCACTGTACAGGCCTTGCACATCAGCACAGAACTTGTCACAGCCCTCACAGAGTCCATCTCTGCGATTTTCTGCTAGTAGTCCCTTAACTTTAAGGGACAGGAAATTGTTGCTCTTACATTCAAGAAGAATGTTGTGGATGCTCTTTAATATTTTCATCACCTCCATGATGGAGTTGTTCTCCTTTTCCATTTGTTGAATCTGGGTGTGGAACACAGACATGAGTGAGTGCATGCGCCACAGGTAGATCTCACTGAAGTCGTTTTCAAAAATCTTCTTGATCACTATGGGTGGCTTTTGCTTAGACAGAAGGAATGTCTTTAAAGCTGGAAACATCTGTAGCATCGTCTCAATGCCTGGGAACAATGACAGCCACTTTGTCTTGCTGTGAGAAAGCATCCTCCTCAATGTCAACAAAACCTCAGTACTCCTTCAGGTTCTCAGAGTGCACAGTATACATGTGGAAGTACAGGTAGATTTTAAACATGATATTCTCAAGGTCAACGTGTTTTGTGTCTTCCCCATGATGAACACGATTATTTAATATATGTGCTGGGCAGACCAGAGTCTTGTTCTGCAGCAACCTCTTCAGATTTGCAGACACATTGTTTCTGTCTTCATCAGACAGATTCTACCAAAATTTCAGTTGCAATTGTCTCCAGCAAATGCAATTTTTCAGACAAACTTTTTTGCCAGTGTTTCAGTGAGATCATTTGGAATGGTTCCTGCCATCTCATTAGGTGTGTCTTTCACCTATGTTAATAGTGTTTGCACACCGCCCTTCTTCCAGTCAAAGTACTGGATTATGATTGAAAATATTTTCCCTACTCCATGGTTACTCTGTACAAATATCACAATACTGGATCTCTTTCAATGCTTCATGCGCAACTTTAACAGAGTGGGGCACTAGAACACCATTCACAATAGCTTCGGTCTTACTGCAGGCACTATTAAACTTTTTGGCTGTGTCAGACTCTGGGAATGCCTTTTTTAGCAATGCACTAGTGCCGTCCATGGATCTGTAGCTGTTGTGGTGTTTCACAGTATGAAATGCCAGTGCACCCTCCGCTGCATTCACAGCATCCTCTGTTGTTCCGAGTCTAACAAAGAACTTCATCAGCTTTGATGAACTTGAAATACTCTCACCTCGCACAGCTTTTTAAAATGTTTTTCGGTGTCCATGTGAGCTTTAAGTTTCCTGGCACCCCCACTGAACACGGAAACATATGTGCCAGGTTTACACACGGTGCATGCAGCCTCCCACTTGTCCTGACCGGGATGGTGAGTGGGGAATTTCTTCTGCAACTCATTAGTAAATCATTTACAGTAAATGTACATTTGTGCTTCCACAACACCTGTTCACAATAAAAACTCACTTTGAAAATTCCATTCCTGAAATGTGAAAGGCTGGCTTCTAGTGTTTTCAACTTATGACTGGAAAAGGCCTTGAAGTTCTTCTGAGCAACTTTAATTCACAAATTTCAATCACAAATTTTAAAAGTTATATTACTAATTATGTCTGTGATTACTTTAACTAATGTGTGTATTTGTCTGTGTGTGCATGTGTGTGAAATGCATTCAGTAAATCCCAGGGATCATGTGGCTTGACTGTGTAACCCATGCTTAAGTGCTTAGTAGGACAACCTGTAAGACTGTGGAGGGCACGGTCACTGAACACAACTGCACTGGCTCAGGCATTTTATCAGAATGCTTCAAGAGCACATGCTGCAGTATGTCCTGCATGGGCAACTTTATCTGTGCCACTGATCCACAAGGGGTTCTGAAAAAAAAGGACTGTAAAAAGATCAGATAAAAACATAAATGAGGAAACGTCAGACTGCGCTGACCTCCCTCACTGGATGAAGCTACGGGTGATCATTCCACTTGGCAGCAGCTCTGTCATGCAGGTGTAGTACACCTGGGATTGGGGAAGTACATGAAGAGATGGCAAAATGGATTAGAAAGACATACAAACCCAGACTCCACATAGCCAAAATGTAATAAAAGGAGAGGAGCCTGATAAATGAATGCTCTGCCTCCCATTTTACTTCTGGAAGCTCTAGAAACCACAAGTAAGGCTGCACTCTGGGATTGAAGTAGTTTGTTGGAGTCGAGTCATATGGTACTATGATGTCTTTAAGATGAGATGGAGCTTGATCATTGAGGGTTTTGTATGTGAGGAAAAGGATTTAAAATTTCATTCCAGGTTTTACAACAAGTCAGTAAAGAGAAGGTAATGCTCGAGAAATGTGATCTCTCTCGCTAGTTCTTGTCAGAGCTCTGGCTGCAGCATTTTGGACCAGCTAAAGGTTTTTCAAAGAGCTATGAGGATGTCTTTAAAGTAACAAATGCATTGACTATTTCTTCAGCATCACTCAAGAATTTTAACAGTCTTGGACTGTTAAAAGAAGGCTGTCCAAGAACTTTGGCAGAGATAGTAGATAAACAGCATTTCTGAGGTGTTCAAGGTCAAAGATAAAAACTTCTGTTTTGCCTGAATTCAGAAGTAGAAAATTACAAGTCATCCAGGCCTTAATGTCCTTAAGACATGCTTGAAATCTGAGTAACTGATTTGTTTCATTTGGATTCATAGATAAATATAACTGGGTGTCATCTGCATAACAGTAAAAATTTATATAGTGTATCATAATAATGTTGTCTGGGAAGCATGTATGTAGTGAACAGCACTGGCTGTAATGTTGTATGATGAACTTTTACATTATTAACAGTATTCTGTGGTCAAACATCAAAAATCACACAAAGCCTTGTTTTTTCTAATGTTTTTGGTCAGTTGTCCACACTTCTATAGCATTGTTTATAACCTTAGGTTCCAAAGCACTTCACTGTGTGTTTATCATTTACCCACTGACAGACCAGTGGTCACAGAGCTGCCCACGGACAAATGCTTTAGCGTTGCTAAGAAACAGGTATGTTTGTTGTTTTTTTGCCTGTATTAGTACAAGGTTGATAGTGACTCAACGTGTATGCATATGCAGTATTTGAAAAAAACGTGTGCTCTTAATGATTACAGCTGTAGCTTGAGGTGAGTGCTGCTGCATGCCATGGACTCATTCACCAGTGTTAAACTGCCAGGTACAATGGAAGAGCTGGTGTCAAAGCTACATCATGTTTTTAATCATGTCTATTTGTCGCATGGATCAGAAATGCCAAGATCAATACAGACACTGGGGGAGACGGCGATGAGCCCACTGACATGTCATTCCACTCAGATTGCATCGGCACTCTCAAGCCGATAGAATTTAATTCCCCTTCTGCTCTAAGAGGAGATATAATCAAGGCAAGCAGTCGCAGAGAAATTAGAATATAATTGACACATATGAGAGTTGTTCCCAGCCTTCTTGCTTGTCAAGTCACTTACACCTTCACCCTGCTGCTGTGAATAAATAAGATGCAATTTGGAGTATCTCTCCATTGCCGTGTCCGCTATCACCAACTCGGCTTCTGAGTGCCACGGATGATTCAGAGTTCAATAGATACAGACAAAATAGACAAAGTCCTATTTGTGTGCAAAAAAACCTTTTAGATCTGCCAAACATATTTATCATAAAATCTTATCTGCAGCTAATCAGATTGGACGTTGGGGTGATTGGACAGAAGTGAATCCATGCTCTTTGTGCATTGGTTTGTAGTGTATGTACATAGCTTTACTGCCATTACAACAAATGTTATCAGGATCTTACTTTGGTGATCTCTGTAGAGCAACATTCAGTCATCATCATTCAGTATATCATATACTATTACCCATTGGGTCACAGACCAAAGGCTTACTACTTGATGTCAGCGCAAAGTAAAAAGTAAACTGTAAAGACTTTTAGTGTTAGGTGCCGCTTTATATTAAGCATATTTTTGTTCCACGCAATGTTTAATGAGAGATCAGATACTTTCACAGGACTTTTAAAGGAACTCCAGTGAAACTCTGCTATAAATAACACATGATATTTTGTAACAATAAGTTTAGTCTGAATAATTTATGAAATTGCCTTCCAATTTATTTATGGAGAAGCCGACATATCATTGGTACTACATGCAGGGCTTTCAGTCTTTAGCAGTATTTACTGACCTTTAGTAATTTAGTCACACTTCTGTCATCAACCAATCATCTAACTGAGGAAACTTGCTTTTTAACATGTTGGGGAAAGTGTAATGGAAAATTATCAGGAAAAAACACCCCATATATCTGTGGAGGACGAGTCAATGCAAACTGCTGAAAAGAAATGTTAGAGAAGTTGTGAGCTCATCTCTGCAAGTACTGACTCTTTAAAGTATTACTTGTCAGACACACTGTCATTTTTGGAGCATGTGCAGATGGGTTAAAACTTAAAGGAAAGCCAACATTAAGTGTCTTAGTAAGGTACTGCACCAAAATATATTCCTCAGTTGGGTTTTTTAAAACTGATGGTGAAGAGCTGTCTAACTCGTTGGCCCAAAGCCTTCTATAGGTGTCCAGATGGTTTTACTTCCTGTCTTTCTGTCTGATTGTGTGCTCTGACCTCATTAGGTTCACCCCTGTCTTGTCTCATCTTCCCAATCAGCACATCATTTTCAGACTGCGCACCATTAACTGACCTCTCTCGCCTTTTGTGTGGAGACATTTTCCAAGAAGAGATCACTCCCATCAGGAAAGAAAGGTTTCAGAACAGGATAAAGGGGATCACTCAGGTGACCATTCCCTTTAAGTGGACAGGTGGACCAAACCATGATGGCAAAATCCCCCCCATAGTGTATAACAGAGCCACCAGATGTAGGGGTCAAGTATTAAGGCCTGCACCGCTCCCTTGTGTGCACCACACACACACTCACCATTTGTAGGGAATATAGTGAACAATGACTCATCTAACCTTACCATGTTTTTCCACATCTCTGTTGACCAGTGCTAATAGTTTATGCTCTGCAGCCCTACCATGACATCCGTCTCTTTGTGACGGTCAATGGACTGTTCTTGCCGACAGTCTGATCAGTCCTGCACTGACATTCTCAGTCACCCAGAGAAGAGTTGCTCATCTTTTCCTTACATATTGCAGTAATGTATGAGCATCAAGGTTAACAAATGTGCACCATTTCTGGCTGTTAGAACTAATATATTTTACATTCATCTATGTGTCACTGTGTTTTTGCTGTTGTTTGTTTGTTTGATGTTGGATTTTTTTAATCAGACTTTTTAACCTTTATTAGATAGAAATAGCTAAAGAGAGATAGCAAAGAGGTGGGGGAATGACATGCATGGGCCTTGTCTAAGTGCCAGAGGGGATACCAGGTGTCCCACAGATGAAATCATTTTTACTGGAACTCCTGCCAGTTAAGATGTCTGTGTGACTGAAGCTCCTGCCATCCATACCCCAGTAATAAGCCCTCTTTCAGAGTCACTTACATCATTTCCTCTCATCATCTTGATACATATTCAGAACTGACGGGGCCTGTTTAGTATGTTATACGTGTTACAGAGTGTGACTAGCTGTTCACTGCTTGATTACACCACACAGTGCGAGTGTTTCAGTGCATTTCATTTGTTTCCCGACTCATTTATTTAGTTTTTTTTTTCTTTAATTTGTTAATTGTCAAAAAAAAAAAAAGCTCCATTTACCTATAATGAATTCATATGTCCATTATTTGCTTGTTACCCTCCCTTCCATCTCTGTTTTCTTTTCATCTCTCCTCCAGTGTGTTCCTACGGAGCCCCTAAACGGACATATGCAGAAAAAATTAAAATGTAAGTTTCTCATGCTCACGAGATAATTCCCTGTTTGTACACACTGCAGGCACGCACAGTAGACCAGCAGTTCATCTTGGTGTGCTTGTCTGAAAATGATAATACTGGAAAAATATTCACAGATTGGGACTTCCGGCATCAATAACTCATTAGTGATACATTGTCAAAACATAATCGAAGCCTCTTTCCCATCGCTGTAAGGTAGACAATGTGCTACAAGCCCAGCTTTATCAAAAGTAGCTGTCTCTCAGGCTGCAGAAATAACACTGGTGTCTATTTGCAGCCAGCTGTGCGATGAGTGCATGGGGACTGTCTGCAAATTATAAAACTGCTGCAACAGTGTCGAGAGACACCACACAAATATTCAATAACATCACCCTTATACACTGTAGTGTCACCAGAATCACTGCAGCCATCAACTGGCTCCTGTTGATCAGACCACAACACTTGGTTTGAGATAATGTTTATATAAAAATCATACCGTCTGCAAAATTGCAATTTGCAGGCGGTCCCTGGACAGTCATCGCCCAGACGGCTGCACATAGACACCAGTGTTATCTGTGCAGCCTGAGACACAGCTACTGTTGATAAAACTGGCCTTGTAGTACATTGTGTACATGACAACAATGGGAAAGAGGCATCGGTTTTGTTTTGACAGCGTAACGCTAATAAGTTATTGATGCTGGAAGTTCGCGTGCGCACAAGAAACTTACATTTAAATTTTTTTCTGCCAGTGTCCCTTTAGGGGCTCCGTATCTTCCTGATAAAGGCCTTTTATCCATCCAGAATGGCCAAAGCTCTACAACTGGTACAATCAAACATTTCCATGGCGTGTTTATCAAAATCACTGTGCACCCCATAATAAGACAAATACTCGAGTCAACGAAGAGAACCTTTCACACACATTACCTGCTTCACTATCTATTCATAGAGGTGTGATTGTTGAACTGTTATTTGAGCTGTTATTTCATTCATATTGCTTTGTGCTTCTGTCTGCCAAGAGGAAACTATTTTCCTTCCATTGCTGTGAAATGCTATAACTCACATTAAGTGTCTGGGAGAAAGATGTGGGGGGCCTGTGAATTATAGGTCTCTGGACAGAGCACATCACCTTCACTTTTCTTTGTCTTTCCATTTTGAGACGTAGCCTGACTGTTACACAACGTGTCACAGTGGTCATTGCATCTTGTGACTTCTTTGTAAACCTGATTAAAACAAATAATTGTAAAATGTTTCCTTTACTTTTGTTTTGATGATCAGTGTTCTCTGCTTCTGTGTTTGACACTAGTGCCCCCTGTTGATCCTCCTAGTCAGTCTGAAAATCCAAAGTTCATTTCATTCACAACACACATTTAACAACATATACACACAGCTGTGAACAAAAGTTTACATTTACTTGTAAAGACCATGAATATCATGGTAGCCTTGGGTTTCCAGTGACTCCCACGACTTTTAATTTTCTATGACAGAATCATTGAAACACATGTGTCTTTGTCACAAAAAACAAGCATGCATTTTGTTTTTTCATAGATTTAATATAAGTAGGTCTTTTGGAAATATGGCAAATCCGGGTCAGTACAGCATCTTGAAGGATCATATTTATGTGATGTAGAAAAACTGTGTTATTCAAATGATCTCAGCACACTCAGCCACAAATGCTACAATGATAAAATCTAAAGACTTGAACAAGTCAGGGAGTCACTGGGGGCATTTCAAAGCATGCACATATATTTATATAGCTGGGTAACACAACTGTCCTTGATACTCAAGGTTGAGGGCTCTAACTATTTGAGCCATACCGTATATCTCCCAGGTCAACAAGGTCCACATAAGGTGTTTGGGAACCAGGACAGCCTGGTCAACCTATTCCTCACCAGATTTTGTGGTTTGACTTGGTGCATTGTACTGGAGAAGTCTACTGCATCAGGGAGTGCTGTTCCCATTGAAGGGTATGCTTGATGTGGAATATCAAGTGGGTGGTACATGTCAAAGTAGCATTCATGTGAATACCAGGACCCAACATATTAGTTTTGTTGCTGATTACTGCCATGTCATTGTCATTGCAGTTCATACATTTAAAAAAATGCAATATATTGTTTTGTACCAAAAATAAACTAAAATTAAATTAAAGTACTGTAAAATAAAACGAGTAAAAGTGCATGCTGAAAGCTGGATGGCACCATCAATAGACTAAATTTGTCTGTGATGTGAGAAGTTAATGTTTGAGACCTTGGGCTAAAGACAGTGATGGGTAAAATGAAAGGCCATTAAATATCATGTGGTCATGTCCGTCAGACTGAATGAGATTGCAGTACAAAAGAAAAATTGAATTCCCCATTCTAAGATGAGCCATGATGGCTTTTTTAATGTGAAAAGCAGAGAAGCAATTACTGCATATTCAGCCCAGTGGTGCCTCCCTAGT
>JAMOIN010002072.1:0-12500 GCA_024666655.1 Dascyllus trimaculatus
TATATCTCAGCTGTACATTATCCGATCTCGCCCAAATTTCATGTGCTGGACAACAGTCCACTTCTGAACACATCCACATTATAAAATTTACTCATAGTCATAGCGTCACCTAGTGGTAAAAGGATTCTCTCTAACGAGGACATTTGTCCTTACCACTGCTCCATACTTTGTGATATCATCCTGAAATTTGTCCAGTATATACAACAGGCCTTAAAGATGAGAAGTTATCAAAATCTTCCACAAAAGTCAAAGGATGTGCGCGTGGTGGCCCTCTGACCTTTATGTACTTTTACCATTGTACAGCAGCTCTGGATTAAATCCAGATAAATGGTGCAACGATGACACCTACTGTTCAAATCGTATAAATGCAGGTCTGTGTCATTGTAGAAAAATCCCTCTGTTTCAATACATTTTAATGTATTATTATTATTTGGTTGACCGTATTCAACTGAAATTTGGTGACATAAGCCTCAAGACGTTGATGATGATTCATGGACAAAACTGTGACTATTAGTCAAACTGTGTGTTTGTGGCGGCGTGGCGAACTTGATGTCTCGTCATGACTACTAAAATGTTTATATCTCAGCTGTACATGATCCAATCTATCCCAAATTTTATATTCTGGACAAGAGTCCACTTCTGAACACATCCACATTTTAAAATTTAGTCATAGTCAAAGAACCACCGATTGGTAAGAGGAACTTAAAGACAGTATATTTGCAGGTATCATTGCTTCAAACTTTGCAATATAAGCAATATATATATAAAGCTGATGTGCAAAAGCTCATATCTCTCCCAAAACCTTTCACTCATGTTTTAAAACTAAATTTCTTTCTCATATAAATAGTCAGTGCCACCAAAAATGCACTGACTATTCTCAATTGCTTTGGCTCATTTCTTGAAACAGACCAGACGTTCTCAACACTCTTGGTGCTTTTGCCAAAATAACCTGGATGGTTCAGCACAACACAGTGGTTCACCTGCAAAAGCTCATATCTCTCCCAAAACAGTTCACACGACTGGTCAAAACTAAATTCTATTCTCATATAAATAGTCAGTGCCTCCAAAATTCATCGTGTGAGCATTGTGTGAGCACTCTTATAAATGTCTATTCATATAATGGTTTGTGTCATTTGAAAACAAAATAGCATTTTGAGAAGTAATAACATCATTTTGAATGTAAAGTTTCAATTGAAGGAGAATTGAGGGCTTTTGTTCATTGTGTGTGTGTGTTTTCTGATTTGTATGCACAGTTCTGAAATATGAGGCATGCTTTCAGAAAATGTGTGTAAACAATCGAGAAAACTGTATTGACACACATAAAGTAACTTTCATACATCAGAGTAAAAAGAAAATCTATACATCATTACATACTGTAATACAAACACATAAACAAAAAACAAGGAACATTATATGGAGCCTACAGTGCTGTAAATAAAGCTGTCCTCACCGTCCCTCTCCTGGCCACCGTATGTTCATGACCAATCCTGACAACTGAACAGACTATTGTGCATGTGATGACTTATACAATGAAATGATGCTGACATGTTTTGGAGTGAACGACCATTAGACTGAGAAGTCAACAATCAGTTTAGATCAACAAGATCTATTCACTTGGAAATTGTGCTAAATGAAGGCTACCTGTACTAAATCATTTGCAAAGATGTACTGAGACATCGAGACAAGTACTAAGATGTTTGCAATTTGATGAAATGAAGGAGAAATTCCAGTCTGTTGTGAACAATTGCCAAGTAGTTTGGACGTTTGTCCATGTTGTTTTGAGAATGTAATTTTAGTTTCGAAAAATGACCCAAACCTATGGAGAAAAACTGTACAAACAACGATATATCAAATATGTATTTCAACTAGTTTAATTATACATTTGTCAATATTCATATCATCACAGATTGTAGCTAGAAAAGCACCCAGAGAGCACAGACCTCCGCCAAGGAGCTCCAGTCCACCCCAACACAATCTCCCAACGACAAAGTGTACTTAAAAAACAGTCAACATCTTTGTGCTATATATGTGCTATATATGTGCTCCGTCCTATCACAAGGTGGCACTGCAGGGCTTTCTAACACTCCCAATGTTAAAAAGCTTTTAAAAAATTCCCAGATCCAGATAGTGATCTGGATTACTCCCAAAACTCAATCATTTGTTCCTTGTCCCATTTCACAGGGGCTGAGGGGGGCAACTTCCACTTCATTTCATGTGCGGTCAATATGACTGCCTATGGCCGGAATAGGTACAAATGATTATGTCTTCTTTGTCTTTTTTTTAAATCATGAAAAAAAATGAGTTTTTAAACTAGTTTAAATATGTCCAAGGTACATGGTGGCGTGTCACTGCCATTTATAAATATAAATCTTGCATCCAACACTGAGCTATTAGAATGATTCACAGATTCATGTTTTTAATTTAAATGTGCATGGTTATTTGGCTGACAAGTACTTGTGATATGTATAATAACAATAAATTATTATTACTATTGCTACTGCTTATGCCAGCAGTGTTCAATATTTTCAGGCCAACAACCCCCAAACTGTTGGATAGATGGAGCAGGGATCTCCTACGATACACCTTATATAATATTGTTTAACCCCTTAACGCCTGAATTTATATACAAGTATATTAAAAAATTTGTTTTGTGTTTTTGCCTTTATGTAGGTGTCACATGAGGGTTGAGATTGTTAATTTGATTATAGCACAAAAAATAAATAGAAATTTGGGTATGTTGCAAATTTACAACAACAGGCATAATGGTCAATAATAGCGATCCAATAATACAGTAATGTAACAATAATAAAACAGATTTTTTAAATTGATAACAGAACAGAAAAAAATAGAACAGATACATCTCACTCACAGATTTTTAACTGAATAACACAACAGATAATAGTCAATGAGAAATGAGTTTGACACCACTCATGTTCATGGTGGCCGAGAAAGTTTGTGATACAATCCTTGAAATTGGTCAGCTAAGTCTCAGCACCTTGAAATTTCTGCCACATCCCAACATGCGCCACACCTGGACGTGCGCCACGTCACGACATGCGTGGGTGTGCGAGGACCCGTTCATCGCTGCTTGCAGCTTTAATTATTATTATTATTTTACCGCCAAATGAATTGCTTTTTTGAGGGCCTAAACATGCACCGATTCGCGTCAAAATCTGCACACACATAAGGACCGGTGAAAAATTTGATATTTTATGGTGTCTGTGCATGTGTGTCCCAAAATGGCTCCATAGCGCCCCCTGCAAAATTTTAAAAAGTGGTATTAGACTAACTGGAAGGACATTTCATCTACAGCTACAAAATTTGGCCAGCATATTCAGCACATCAGGAAAGACAAAAAAGTCAATCATAGCCATGCTCTAAACCCAACAGGAAGTGACATATCTTGCGTTAACTGTGAAAAATCTGTGATGAACTCCTCCTAGGGGGTAAGTCTTAGAGACCTGAAATTCGGTCCGTGCATATATCAGACCTTCCTGATGAAAAGTTATAAAAGTCTTCTATGTCGGTCAAAGGGTGTGCCCATGGCAGCCCCCCGAAATACTGATCCTTCGCCATGAAACAGGAAGTGCAGGTCTAACTCTCTGAACATGCTCCAATCTGAATGAAACTTTACATGTAGGATCACAGACCTGAGCTGATGTCATCCATATGATAATATTCACTCACAGTCATAGCGCCACCTTGTGGCAACAGGAGTTTTGCTTTTTTAATACTTTTATGTACTGTTGTCAACCCGTTGTCCAGATTCACCTCAGACCTTCTGACATAAGCCTGAACACATTGATGATGAATCACAGAGATGTGAAGATTTTGGCATTTTATAAAACGCTGTTGCCGTGGCAACGCAAAGTTGATATGAAAAACAACTTGCCTTTGACAGCATAAGAATTAACAAAATATCACCAAAATTTGCACACACATCACCACCAGCAAAAGGAAGAAAACTGTATGCATCTCAGCACAGCACGTGCTATAGCGCCCCCTACAGCATATTTAACAAACAGCCCCTGCAGTACATTTAACCTACGTCCACAAAATTTGGGGGACATATAGAACACATCAGGAAGCACAAAAAATCCTCTTGGAGCCATGCCCTAAACCCAACAGGAAGTCTGCCATGTTCAATTAATTGGACAAATTTTGACGACTGTTGTTCATTTTTGAGAACTATCTCCTCCTAGAGGATAACTCGCACAGACCTCAAATTTGACCAGTATATACACCAGGACATTATGATCAAAAGTTATAAAAAGATTCCTCCACTGTCAAAGGGTGTGTCTGTGGCGGCGTGGCGAACTTCGATGTCTCGCCATGACTACTAAAGTGTTTATATCTCAGCTGTACATTATCCGATCTCGCCCAAATTTCATGTGCTGGACAACAGTCCACTTCTGAACACATCCACATTATAAAATTTACTCATAGTCATAGCGTCACCTAGTGGTAAAAGGATTCTCTCTAACGAGGACATTTGTCCTTACCACTGCTCCATACTTTGTGATATCATCCTGAAATTTGTCCAGTATATACAACAGGCCTTAAAGATGAGAAGTTATCAAAATCTTCCACAAAAGTCAAAGGATGTGCGCATGGTGGCACCTTTATGTACTTTTACCATTGTACAGCAGCTCTGGATTAAATCCAGATAAATGGTGCAACGATGACACCTACTGTTCAAATCGTATAAATGCAGCTCTGTGTCATTGTAGAAAAATCCCTCTGTTTCAATACATTTTAATGTATTATTATTATTTGGTTGACCGTATTCAACTGAAATTTGGTGACATAAGCCTCAAGATGTTGATGATGATTCATGGAGAAAACTGTGGCGGCGTGGCGAACTTGATGTCTCGCCATGACTACTAAAGTGTTTATATCTCAGCTGTACATGATCCAATCTATCTCAAATTTTATATTCTGGACAAGAGTCCACTTCTGAACACATCCACATTTTAAAATTTAGTCATAGTCATAGCACCACCGATTGGTAACAGGAACTTAAAGACAGTATATTTGCAGGTATCATTGCTTCAAACTTTGCAATATAAGCAATATATATATAGAGCTGACGTGCAAAAGCTCATATCTCTCCCAAAACCTTTCACTCATGTTTTAAAACTAAATTTCTTTCTCATATAAATAGTCAGTGACACCAAAAATGCACTGACTATTCTCAATTGCTTTGGCTCTTTTCTTGATACAGACCAGACGTTCTCAACCCTCTTGGTGCTTTTGCCAAAATAACATGGATGGTTCAGCACAACACCATGGTTCACCTGCAAAAGCTCATATCTCTCCCAAAACAGTTCACACGACTGGTCAAAACTAAATTCTATTCTCATATAAATAGTCAGTGCCTCCAAAATTCATTGTCCCTCTGGCATTGTGTGAGCACTCTTATAAATGTCTATTCATATAATGGTTTGTGTCATTTGAAAACAAAATAGCATTTTGAGAAGAAATAACATCGTTTTGAATGTAAAGTTTCAATTGAAGGAGAATTGATGGCTTTTGCCCATTGTGTGTGTGTGTGTGTGTGTTTTCTGATTTGTAGACAGAGTTCTGAAAGTATGAGGCATGCTTTCAGAAAATGTGTGTAAACAATCGAGAAAACTGTATTGACACACATAAAGTTACTTTCATACATCAGAGTAAAAAGAAAATCTATACAGCACAACATACTGTAATATAAACACATAAACAAAAAACAAGGAACATTATATGGAGCCTGCAGTGCTGTAAATAAAGCTGTCCTCACCGTCCCTCTCCTGGCCACCGTATGTTCATGACTAATCCTGACAACTGAACAGACTATTGTGCATGTGATGACTTATACAATGAAATGATGCTGACATGTTTTGGAGTGAACAACCATTAGACTGAGAAGTCAACAATCAGTTTAGATCAACAAGATCTATTCACTTGGAAATTGTGCTAAATGAAGGCTACCTGTACTGAATCATTTGCAAAGATGTACTGAGACATCGAGACAAGTACTAAGATGTTTGCAATTTGATTAAATGAAGTAGAAATGCCAGTCTATTGTGAACAATTGCCAAGTAGTTTGGAGGTTTGTCCATGTTGTTTTGAGATTGTAATTTCAGTTTCGAGAAATGAGCCAAACCAATGGAGAAAAACTCTAAAAAACTGATATAACATCAAATATGTATTTCAACTAGTTTAATTATACATTTGTCAATATTCATATCATCACAAATTGTAGCTCGAAAAGCAGTCAGAGAGCACAGACCTCCGCCAAGGAGATTCAGTCCACCCCAACACAATCTCCCAACGACAAAGTGTACTTAAAAACACTCAACATTTTTCTCCTATATATGTGCTATATATGTGCTCTGTCCTACCACAAGGTGGCACTGCAGGGCTTTCTAACACTCCCAATGTTAAATATCTTTTTAAAAATTCCTGGATCCAGACACTGATCTGGATCACTCCCAAAACTCTATCATTTGTTCCTTGTCAAATTTCACAGGGGCTGAGGGGACAACTCCCACTTCATTTCATGTGGCCTATTCTGCCTATGGCCGGAATATGTACAAATGATTATGTCTTCTTTGTCTATTTCTAATTCATGAAAAAAAAAATACGGTAGCCTCCTGAGACCGTGCGTTCACATGCGTGGACATGGTATTGTGGCTTCCCTGCACCATAAGTTGAAGTTAAGATTGTTAATTTGATTATAGCACAAAAAATAAATAGAAATTTGGGTATGTTGCAAATTTGCAACAACGGGCATAATGGTCAATAATAGCGACCCAATAATACAGTAATATAACAATAATAAAACAGATTTTTAAAATTGATAACAGAACAGACAAAAATAGAACAGATAACATCTCACTCACAGATTTTTAAATTAATAACACAACAGACAATAGTCAATGAGAAATGAGTTTGACACCACTGATGTTCATGGTGGCCGAGAAAGTTTGTGATACAATCCTTGAAATTGGTCAGCTAAGTCTGAGCACCTTGAAATTTCTGCCACATCCCGACATGCGCCACACCTGGACGTGCGCCACGTCCCGACACGCGTGGGTGTGCGAGGGCCCGTTCAACGCTGCTTGCAGCTTTAATTATTATTATTATTATTAGGGCCCGAGCACCAGCGGTGCGTAGGACCCTATTGGATTTGTATTCGTTTTTATTAGGGCCCGAGCACCAGCGGTGCGTAGGACCCTATTGGATTTGTATTCGTTTTTATTAGGGCCCGAGCACCAACGGTGCGTAGGACCCTATTGGAATCGCTCGGATTATTATTATTTGTCCGACTTTTCAATTGCATTTTTGAGGGCCTAGACACGCTCAAAAACTCATGAAAATTTGCAAAAACATCAGAAGTGGCGAAAAATTTTATATTTTATGGCAGTTGCACATGTGTGTGGCAAAATGGCTCTATAGCGCCACCTTGAAAATTGGGTTCTATGGGAGTTAATATGGCTAGTTTCACGTAAACCTACCAAATTTGGTACACATGTGCACCAAGACAAGACAAACAAAATTGCCTAATCAATCCATCAGCAAAAGTGTACAGGAAGTCCGCCATTTTGCTTTATATTTCTGATTTTTGCTCATATTCAAGAGCTATAACCGCACACAGGGTAACTCCAAGACAGCTGAAATTTGGTCAGTATATACAACAGGCCTTCGTGATTAAAAGTTATCAAAACGCTCCGCAAAAGTCTGAGGGCGTGGGCGTGGCGGCCTCCTGAACTTCGATGTCTCGCCATGACTACTAAAGTGTTTATATCTCAGCTGTACATGATCCGATCTGGCCCAAATTTCATGTGCTGGACAACAGTCCACTTCTAAACACATCCACATTTTAAAATTTAGTCATAGTCATAGCGTCACCTAGTGGTAACAGGAAGCTCTAACGAGGACATTTGTCCTTACAAATGCTGCATCCTTTGCAATATAAATCCTCAAATTTAGACAGTACATACAACAGGCCTTAAAGATGAAAAGTTATCAAAATCTTCCACAAAAGCCAAACGGTGTGGCCGCGGTGCCCCTCTGAACTTTGAGTCATATGAAGGGGTTATGCTCCACTCTGCCCACTCTAGCAGCCTCTCTGTGTCTGTCAGTGCTGCAGCCCCTCCCCCGTCCCAAACACACACACACACACACACACACACAGACACACACAGACACACACATGCAGGCTCAGAGAGAGAGAGAGCAAGAGAGAGAGAAATCCACTCCTGGAATGAGTTTAATTGTCTATACCTCAAATACTGAATACTACCATGTATAATATACATCTTGCATTTATTGTTGTGCTTTTAAAATAAGTCATCGATTCATGATTTTCATTTTTCTTTTAAACATACATAAAATGATCTTGTGATATGTAAAATGACAGTAAAGTTTAATCTGAACCTAAAACTAACAAAAAAGCCTTGGTAAGTTGTTGTAACTCACACATGTAGTGTCCAATCTGTACCAACTGTGTTGTTTCATGAAAGCTGTGGACTGACCACATCTACAAGCTAATATTCAGTCATGCTTATAGACATCAGGAGACAGTGTAGCTGAGACAAGGCTGCTCTAGGCGGGCTACTGTGAGCGCTGACCTCCTGGTTGTAGATGTCTAACCAAGACACTCACATCTCCGATATTGTTGGAGTAAATTTTTAGACAGACTTCATCTTGATAAAATGAGCACAGATTTGACGTCTATACAACCACTTTCTCACTTCAAATAACCTTAAAAGTGCATTTGTGTCATAATAACAGTAGTATTTCCCCAAAACTTGTATTACCTTTGAAAGTTTTCTCATATAGGCAGAACAACTTCCACTTCAAAATCCCAACGGTGCCGTCCAATCAGCAACGTCTCATGTTGCCCACTGGTACCAACCTCTTCCAGTTTGGTTCATGTTGTAGTGTTTTAGTTATTGTTGTAGTGTTTTGCACTTCAGGGTCACCAGTAGTTAATGTTGTACTGTTGTTGAATGTGTACTTGTGTTTGTAGTTCTTTTTTTCAATTTTTAATTGTATTTAGCCATTTGTTGATTTGGTTTGCAGTTCAGGGCCACCCTAAGTATCTGAGGTGTTTATGGAACATCAGTAAAATGTAGGATTTAGCAATGAGCAGATGTTCAGCCAGTGTTTAGCCTGTGACCAGTTTATGACTGATATCAGAAGATGACTGGTGAAAACATGAATATATTTTCTGAATGAAACATTTTACAAATATCAAGTCTTGTGTCATTGAAAACCAATGCACCATAAGTCGGTTATACAAAAACAGCCATTCATCAACAGGCATAGTGGATTAATAGCTGTAGCAATGCTGAACCAAAACAAAGAGGTGTGGTGGGGCGACCAAATCATTCCGTCATAGTGGAAAAGTTAGTCTGGAACCCAAATTAAAATACATAATATATATATAAAACAACACAGCAACGTGCCAACATATATTTCACTTTTATATAAACAAATTCACAATATTTGTAAGTTCAATGCAGAGAAAATTATTTTACAATATTTTAAGGGGTACTTACATTTATGAAGTCTTACAACAGGCCCTTTGAGGACAACCATTATGCTGATGTGTCCCGGGATGAAAATGAGTTTGACACCCTGATGTACATGGTGGCCGTGACATGTGAGAAAGTTTGTGATGCAATCCTTGAAATTGGTCAGCTAAGTCTGAGCACCTTGAAATTTCTGCCACATCCCAAAATGCGCCACACCTGGACGTGCGCCACGTCCCGACACGCGTGGGTGTGCGAGGGCCCGTTCAACGCTGCTTGCAGCTTTAATTATTATTATTATTTTACCGCCAAATGAATTGCTTTTTTGAGGGCCTAAACATGCACCGATTCGCGTCAAAATCTGCACACACATCAGGACCGTTGAAAAATTTGATATTTTATATGGTCTGTGCATGTGTGTCCCAAAATGGCTCCAGAGCGCCCCCTGCAAAATTTAAAAAAGTGGTATTAGACTAACTGGAAGGACATTTCATCTACAGCTACAAAATTTGACAGGCATATTCAGCACATCAGGAAAGACAAAAAAGTCAATCATAGCCATGCTCTAAACCCAACAGGAAGTGACATATCTTGCGTTTACTGTGAAAAATCTGTGATGAACTCCTCCTAGGGGGTAAGTCTTAGAGACCTGAAATTTGATCTGTACATACAACTGACCTTCCTGATGAAAAGTTATCAAAGTCTTCTATGTCGGTCAAAGGGTGTGGCCATGGCAGCCCCCCCGAATTACTGATCCTTCGCCATGCAACAGGAAGTGCAGGTCTAACTCTCTGAACATGCTCCAATCTGAATGAAACTTTACATGTATGATGACAGACCTGAGCTGATGTCATCCATATGATAATATTCACTCACAGTCATAGCGCCACCTTGTGGCAACAGGATTTTTGCTTTTTTAATACTTTTATGTACTGTTGTCAACCCGTTGTCCAGATTCACCTCAGACCTTCTGACATAAGCCTGAACACATTGATGATGAATTACAGAGACAATGGTGACGTGTCATCGAAGGGCGTGTGTCTGTGGCACCGTGGCGAATTTTGATGTTTCGCCATGAAAATTCAAGGGCCTCTATCTCAGCTGAACAAGAACCTATCTGCTCCAAACTTCATATCCAGAATGTCATGTCCAGTCTGAAGACATCCACACTAAAAAATTTTGAAATAGTCATAGCGCCACCAACTGGCAACAGGATGTTTTGGAATTACATTTGCCCATCCCATTGCCCTAAACTTAGTCAAATAATTCTGAAAATTGGTGTGATGAGTCTTCACACCATGATCATGGCAGAGTGTGAAGACTGTGCCATTTCATGAAACACTGTTGCCGTGGCAACGCAAAGTTGATATGAAAACAACCTGCCTTTGACAGCATTAGAATTATCAAAACATCACCAAAATTTGCACACACATCACCACCAGCTGAAGGAAGAAAACTGTATGCATCTCAGCACAGCACGTGTTGTAGCGCCCCCTACAGCATTTTTAACAAACAGCCCCTGCAGTACATTTAACCTACGTCCACAAAATCTGGGGGACATATAGAACACATCAGGACGCACAAAAAATCCTCTTGGAGCCACGCCCTAAACCCAACAGGAAGTCCGCCATTTTGAATTAATTGGACAAATTTGGACGAATGTTGTTCATTTTTGAGAACTATCTCCTCCTAGGGGATAAGTCGTGCAGACCTCAAATTTGACCAGTATATACACCAGGACATTATGATCAAAAGTTATAAAAAGCTTCCTCCAATGTCAAAGGGCGTGGCCATAGCAACCCCCTGAAGTTTGATGCTTCGCCATAAAACATCAACTGCTGTGTAAATATCCTCTGCTTGCTCCAATCTGCCTCAAACTTTGCATGTTTAATCACACTCCTGCCCTGACCACATCCATGTGCCAAAATACATTCACAGCATGTGGCATAGCGCCCCCTGCAGCATTTTAAAAAATGGCCCACTCATCAAATTTAACCTACGTCTACAAAATTTGGCATGCATATGTAACACATCAGTGTGAACAAAAAAGTCTCTTGGAGCAATTCTCTAAGCCCAACAGGAAGTCGGCCATTTTGATTTCAATGTCGGATTTTTGCTGTTTTTGCTCATTTTCAGAAATTAATTGCTCACAGACGATAACTCCAAAACATCTGAAATTGTGCCAATATATGGAACACATCTTCAGGTTGAAAATATGTGAAAATCATATGCCACACCCAAAGGGCGTGGCCATGGCGGCCGACTGAACTTTGATGCTTCGCCAGAAAGGAGGAAGTCTTGTTAAATCCCCTGTATGTCCTGCTATCTGCCTCAAACTTTAAATGTGTGATCAGGTTACAGCCCTGATGATTTCCATAGACCAATAGACAGTCACAGTGATAGCGCCACCTGTTGGATGGACAGTAAGTGCTGCATAAACAGTCTGTAATAATCCAATCTGGCAGAAATTTGACCTGTGTGTTCAGAATCCAGCCCTGGTTGCATTCATGGGCCTAAATGCGCTCCCGGTCGCAGCATCGCCTGACGGACGTGCTTGGGGTCGCCGACCAGCAAGGGGTGCGAGGACCCGTTCATCGCTGCTTGCAGCTTTAATTAGGGCCCGAGCACCAACGGTGCGTAGGACCCTATTGGAATTGTATTCGTTTTTATTATTAGGGCCCGAGCACCAACGGTGCGTAGGACCCTATTGGAATTGTATGCGTTATTTTTCTTTTTCTTCTCCCGGAAGAACTGCATTTTTGAGGGCCTGAACGCGCTCAAAAACTCACGAAAATTTGCCAACACATCAGAAGTGGCGAAAAATTTTATATTTCATGGGAGCTGCACATGTGTGTGGCAAAATGGCTCTGTAGCGCCACCTTGAAAATTGGGTTCTATGGGAGTTAATACGGCTAGTTTCATGTAAACCTACCAAACTTGGTACACATGTGCACCAAGACAAGACAAACAAAATTGCCT
>JAMOIN010002072.1:15000-42960 GCA_024666655.1 Dascyllus trimaculatus
TTCTGTTTCCTGTTCTTTCTTACAATGTTAAGCGCTTTGTGACGACCTGTGTTGTGAATATGCGCTATATAAATAAAACTGAATTGAATTGAATATTGTTTAACATTAAACTGGGCCTTTTGTCATGTATAAAAACAGCTTCCCTGTTATTATGCATTCAGTACTAAGTTCTTGAAATAATACACACCTTAGTATATTCATGCATTTAGTTTAAATATGTCCAAGGTACTTGTGGCATGTCACTGCCATTTATAAATATAAATCTTGCATCCAACACTGACCTATTACAATGATTCACAGATTCAGGTTTTTATTTAAATGTACATGGTTATTTGACTGAGCTGTAAAAAGACGTGTACATGTTACATGTACAATAACAATAAAGTGGCATCTGAATCTCACACAAACCAAAAAAAGCCTTAGGAAGATGTTGTAACTCACACATAAAGTGTCCAATCTGCTCCAGCTTTATTGTTTCATGAAAAATTTTATATTTCATGGGAGCTGCACATGTGTGTGGCAAAATGGCTCGATAGCGCCACCTTGAAAATTGGGTTCTATGGGAGTTAATACGGCTAGTTTCATGTAACCCTACCAAATTTGGTACACATGTGCACCAAGACAAGACAAACAAAATTGCCTAATCAATCCATCAGCAAAAGTGTACAGGAAGTCCGCCATTTTGCTTTATATTTCTGATTTTTGCTCATATTCAAGAGCTATAACCGCACACAGGGTAACTCCAAGACAGCTGAAATTTGGTCAGTATATACAACAGTCCTTCATGATTAAAAGTTATCAAAACGCTCCGCAAAAGTCTGAGGGCGTGGGCGTGGCGGCCTCCTGAACTTTGATGTTTCGCCATAAATTTTGGAATGCTGTCTAAATACACTTCACAGGCTCTGATCTGCCTCAAACTTTACACATTTGATCAGAGTCCTGCCCTGATCACATCCATATGACAATATTCATCCACAGTCATAGCGCCACCTCCTGGCAACAGGAAATGAAAATTTTTACACTTTAATGTACTATTATTAGTCGGTTGACCGTATTCATCTGAAATGTGGTGACATAAGCCTCAAGACATTAATGATGATTCATGGAGAAAACTGTCACTGGTAGTCAAACGATGTGTCTGTGGCTGGGTGGCGAACTTCGATGTCTCGCCATGACTACTAAAGTGTTTACATCTCAGCTGTACATGATCCGATCTGGCCCAAATTTCATGTGCTGGACAACAGTCCACTTCTGAACACATCCACATTATAAAATTTACTCATAGTCATAGCGTCACCTAGTGGTAAAAGGATTCTCTCTAACGAGGACATTTGTCCTTACCACTGCTCCATACTTTGTGATATCATCCTGAAATTTGTCCAGTATATACAACAGGCCTTAAAGATGAGAAGTTATCAAAATCTTCCACAAAAGTCAAAGGATGTGCGCATGGTGGCACCTTTATGTACTTTTACCATTGTACAGCAGCTCTGGATTAAATCCAGATAAATGGTGCAACGATGACACCTACTGTTCAAATCGTATAAATGCAGCTCTGTGTCATTGTAGAAAAATCCCTCTGTTTCAATACATTTTAATGTATTATTATTATTTGGTTGACCGTATTCAACTGAAATTTGGTGACATAAGCCTCAAGACATTGATGATGATTCATGGAGAAAACTGTGACTGGTCATCAAACCAGTCACAGTTGTGGCAGGGTGGCGAACTTGATGTCTCGTCACTTGATGTCTCGTCATGACAACTAAAATGTTTATATCTCAGCTGTACATGATCCAATCTATCCCAAATTTCATATTCTGGACAAGAGTCCACTTCTGAATACATCCACATTTTAAAATTTAGTCATAGTCATAGAACCACCGATTGGTAACAGGAACTTAAAGACAGTATATTTGCAGGTATCATTGCTTCAAACTTTGCAATATAAGCAATATATATATAAAGCTCACGTGCAAAAGCTCATGTCTCTCCCAAAACCTTTCACTCATGTTTTAAAACTAGATTTCTTTCTCATATAAATAGTCAGTGCCACCAAAAATGCACTGACTATTCTCAATTGCTTCGGCTCATTTCTTGAAACAGACCAGACGTTCTCAACACTCTTGGTGCTTTTGCCAAAATAACCTGGATGGTTCAGCACAAAACCATGGTTCACCTGCAAAAGCTCATATCTCTTCCAAAACAGTTCACACGACTGGTCAAAACTAAATTCTGTTCTCATATAAATAGTCAGTGCCTCCAAAATTCATCGTCCCTTTGGCATTGTGTGAGCACTCTTATAAATGTCTATTCATATAATGGTTTGTGTCATTTGAAAACAAAATAGCATTTTGAGAAGAAATAACATCATTTTTAATGTAAAGTGTCAATTGAAGGAGAATTGAGGGCTTTTGCTCATTGTGTGTGTGTGTTTTCTGATTTGTATGCAGAGTTCTGAAATATGAGGCATGCTTTCACAAAATGTGTGTAAACAATTGAGAAACTGTATTGACACACATAAAGTTACTTTCATACATCAGAGTAAAAAGAACATCTATACAGCATTACATACTGTAATACAAGCACATAAACAAAAAAGAACATTATATGTAGCCTACAGTGCTGTAAATAAAGCTGTCCTCACCGTCCCTCTCCTGGCCACCGTATGTTCATGACTAATCCTGACAATTGAACAGACTATTGTGCATGTGATAACTTATACAATGAAATGATGCTGACATGTTTTGGAGTGAACGACCATCAGACTGAGAAGTCAACAATCAGTTTAGATCAACAAGATCTACTCACCTGGAAATAGTGCTAAATGAAGGCTACCTGTACTAAATCATTTGCATAGATGTACTGAGACATCGAGACAAGTACTAAAATGTTTGCAATTTGATGAAATGAAGGAGAAATGCCAGTCTGTTGTGAACAATTGCCAAGTAGTTTGGAGGTTTATACGTGCTGTTTTGAGAATGTAATTTCAGTTTCGAGAAATGAGCCAAACCAATGAAGAAAAACTGTAAAAAACCGATATAACGTCAAATATGTATTTCAACTAGTTTAATTATACATTCGTCAATATTCATATCATCACAGATTGTAGCTAGAAAAGCAGTCAGAGAGCACAGACCTCCGCCAAGCAGCTCCAGTCCACCCCAACACAATCTCCCAACGACAAAGTATACTTAAAAAACACTCAACATCTTTGTGCTATATATGTGCATATATATGCTCTGTCCTACCACAAGGTGGCACTGCAGGGCTTTTTAACACTCCCAATGTTAAAAATCTTTTAAAAAATTCCCAGATCCAGACACTGATCTGGATCACTCCCAAAACTCAATCATTTGTTCCTTGTCCCATTTCACAGGGGCTGAGGGGGCAACTCCCACTTCATTTCATGTGCGCTCAGTATGACCGCCTATGGCTGGAATAGGTACAAATGATTATGTCTTCTTTGTCTTTTCTTTAATTCATGAAAAAAAAATTATGGTAGCCTCCTGAGACCGTGCGTTCACATGTGTGGACATGGTATTTTCGCTTCCATGCACCATAACCCTGACTCTGGAAGTTTAAAAACTTTGAAAACTGCCTGTTGTTCTCTTCAGTCCGACACACTCTCCAGGAACTGTGCGCTTTTTGCAGGTGCGGCATGGCTGTGATCTGCTATTACTTATTATTGTATTAGTATATTCATGTTTTTAGTTTAAATATGTCCAAGGTACATGGTGGCGTGTCACTGCCATTTATAAATATAAATCTTGCATCCAACACTGAGCTATTAGAATGATTCACAGATTCATGTTTTTAATTTAAATGTGCATGGTTATTTGGCTGACATGTACTTGTGATATGTATAATAACAATAAATTATTATTACTATTGCTACTGCTTATGCCAGCAGTGTTCAATATTTTTCAGGCCAACAACCCCCAAACTGATATATAGATGGAGCAGGGATCTCCAACGATACACCTTATATAATATTGTTTAACCCCTTAACGCCTGAATTTATATACAAGTATATTAAAAAAAATGTTTGTGTTTTTGCCTTTATGTAGGTGTCACATGAAGTTGAGATTGTTAATTTGATTATAGCACAAAACATAAATAGAAATTTGGGCATGTTGCAAATTTGCAACAACAGGCATAATGGTCAATAATAGCGACCCAATAATACAGTAATATAACAATAATAAAACAGATTTTTAAAATTGATAACAGAACAGAAAAAAATAGAACAGATAGCATCTCACTCACAGATTTTTAAATTAATAACACAACACACAATAGTCAATGACAAATTAGTTTGACACCACTGATGTTCATGGTGGCCGAGAAAGTTTGTGATACAATCCTTGAAATTGGTCAGCTAAGTCTGAGCACCTTGAAATTTTTGCCACATCCCGACATGCGCCACACCTGGGCGTGCGCCACGTCCCGACACGCGTGGGTGTGCGAGGGCCCGTTCAACGCTGCTTGCAGCTTTAATTATTATTATTATTTTTCTCCTGACAGAAGAACTGCATTTTTGAGGGCCTAAACGCGCTCAAAAACTCACGAAAATTTGCACACACATCAGAAGCGGCGAAAAATTTTATATTTCATGGGAGCTGCACATGTGTGTGGCAAAATGGCTCGATAGCGCCACCTTGAAAATTGGGTTCTATGGGAGTTAATACGGCTAGTTTCATGTAACCCTACCAAATTTGGTACACATGTGCACCAAGACAAGACAAACAAAATTGCCTAATCAATCCATCAGCAAAAATGTACAGGAAGTCCGCCATTTTGCTTTATATTTCTGATTATTGGACATATTCAAAAGCTATAACCGAACACAGGGTAACTCCAAGACAGCTGAAATTTGGTCAGTATATACAACAGTCCTTCATGATTAAAAGTTATCAAAACGCTCCGCAAAAGTCTGAGGGCGTGGGCGTGGCGGCCTCCTGAACTTTGATGTTTCGCCATAAATTTTGGAATGCTGTCTAAATACACTTCACAGGCTCTGATCTGCCTCAAACTTTACACATTTGATCAGAGTCCTGCCCTGATCACATCCATATGACAATATTCATCCACAGTCATAGCGCCACCTCCTGGCAACAGGAAATGAAAATTTTTACACTTTAATGTACTATTATTAGTCGGTTGACCGTATTCATCTGAAATGTGGTGACATAAGCCTCAAGACATTAATGATGATTCATGGAGAAAACTGTCACTGGTAGTCAAACGATGTGTCTGTGGCTGGGTGGCGAACTTCGATGTCTCGCCATGACTACTAAAGTGTTTACATCTCAGCTGTACATGATCCGATCTGGCCCAAATTTCATGTGCTGGACAACAGTCCACTTCTGAACACATCCACATTTTAAAATTTAGTCACAGTCATAGCGTCACCTAGTGGTACAGGAATTTTTTCCCCGGAGGACATTTGTCCTTACCACTGCTCCATACTTTGTGATATCATCCTGAAATTTGGCCAGTATATACAACAGGCCTTAAAGATGAAAAGTTATCAAAATCTTCCACAAAAGTCAAACGGTGCGGCTGTGGCGCCCCTCTGAACTTTGAGTCATATGAAGGGGGAAATCGTCTCCCTCTAGGACCCTGAGCGCGAGCACTGTGTGTGTGGGTCCCTGCTGACATGCAGGCTCAGAAAAACAGATAAATGGTGCAACGCTGACACCTACTGTTCGAATCGTATAAATGCAGGTCTGTGTCATTGTAGAAAAATCCCTCTGTTTCAATACACTTTAATGTATTATTATTATTTGGTTGACCGTATTCAACTGAAATTTGGTGACATAAGCCTCAAGACATTGATGATGATTCATGGACAAAACTGTGACTCTTAGTCAAACTGTTAGTCTGTGGCAGCGTGGCGAACTTGATGTCTCGTCATGACTACTAAAGTGTTTATATCTCAGCTGTACATGATCCAATCTAGCCCAAATTTCATATTCTGGACAAGAGTCCACTTCTGAACACACCCAAATTTTAAAATTTAGTCATAGTCATAGCACCACTGATGGTAACAGGAACTTAAAGGCAGTATATTTGAAGGTACCATTGCTTCAAACTTTGCAATATAAGCAATATATATATAAAGCTCATGTGCAAAAGCTCATATCTCACCCAAAACCTTTCACTCATGTTTCAAAACCAATTTTTTTTTCTCATATAAATAGTCAGTGCCACCAAAAATGCACTGACTATTCTCAATTGCTTTGGCTCATTTCTTGAAACAGATCAGACGTTCTCAACACTCTCGGTGCTTTTGCCAAAATAACCTGGATGGTTCAGCACAACACCATGGTTCACCTGCAAAAGCTCATATCTCTCCCAAAACAGTTCACACGACTGGTCAAAACTTAATTCTATTGTCATATAAATAGTCAGTGCCTCCAAAATTCATCGTCCCTTTGGCATTGTGTGAGCACTCTTATAAATGTCTATTCATATAATGGTTTGTGTCATTTGAAAACAAAATAACATTTTGAGAAGAAATAACATCGTTTTGAATGTAAAGTTTCAATTGAAGGAGAATTGATGGCTTTTGCCCATTGTGTGTGTGTGTGTGTGTGTGTTTTCTGATTTGTAGACAGAGTTCTGAAAGTATGAGGCATGCTTTCAGAAAATGTGTGTAAACAATCGAGAAAACTGTATTGACACACATAAAGTTACTTTCATACATCAGAGTAAAAAGAAAATCTATACAGCATTACATACTGTAATATAAACACATAAACAAAAAACAAGGAACATTATATGGAGCCTGCAGTGCTGTAAATAAAGCTGTCCTCACCGTCCCTCTCCTGGCCACCGTATGTTCATGACTAATCCTGACAACTGAACAGACTATTGTGCATGTGATGACTTATACAATGAAATGATGCTGACATGTTTTGGAGTGAACAACCATCAGACTGAGAAGTCAACAATCAGTTTAGATCAACAAGATCTATTCACTTGGAAATTGTGCTAAATGAAGGCTACCTGTACTGAATCATTTGCAAAGATGTACTGAGACATCGAGACAAGTACTAAGATGTTTGCAATTTGATGAAATGAAGTAGAAATGCCAGTCTATTGTGAACAATTGCCAAGTAGTTTGGAGGTTTGTCCATGTTGTTTTGAGATTGTAATTTCAGTTTCGAGAAATGAGCCAAACCAATGGAGAAAAACTCTAAAAAACTGATATAACATCAAATATGTACACTGCTCACAAAAATTAAAGGAGCACTTTAAAGAAACACATTAGATACATCAGATCTCAATATGAAGTTGGATATCTATACAAATAACGACAGGGCAGTGTCTTAGGAACAAAAAGATGCCAAGTCTTTTAATGGAAATAAAAGTTTTCAGCCTACAGAGGGCTCAATTGTGTAGACACCATAAAATCAGAGTGAAATGAAGATGTGGCAGGCTAGTCCATTTTGTCCAAAACTTAATTTCTGCAACTCAAAATGCTTTTCAGTATCTTGTGTGGCCCCCACGAGCTTGTATGCATGCTTGACAACATCGCGGCATGCTCCTAATGAGACGACGGATGGTGTCTTGTGGCATTTCCTCCCAGATCTGTGTGAGGGCATCCCTGAGCTCTTGTGCAGTCTGAGGAGCAACCTGGCGGCGCCTAATGGACCGAAACATAATGTCCCAGAGATGTTCTATTGGGTTTAAGTCAGGGGATCGTGAAGGCCATTCAATTGTTTCAATTCCTTCATCCTCCAGGTACTGCCTGCATACTCTTGCCACGTGAGGCCGGGCATTGTCGTGCATTAGGAGGAAACCAGGACCTACTGCACCGGCGTAGGGTCTGACAATGGGTTCAAGGATTTCATCTCGATACCTTATGGCAGTCAGAGCACCATTTCCTAGGCAATAGAGGTCTGTGCGTCCCTCCATGGATATGCCTCCCCAGACCATCACTGACCCACCACCAAACCTGTCATGTTGAACGACGTTGCAGGCAGCATAACGTTCTCCTTGTCTTCTCCAGACTCTTTCACGTCTATCACAGGTGCTCAGGGTGAACCTGCTCTCGTCTGTGAAAAGTACAGGGCACCAGTGGCGGACTTGCCAATTCTGGTGTTCTTGAGCAAATGCCAGTCGAGTTCCACGGTGCTGGGCAGTGAGCACAGGGCCCACTACAGGACGTCGGGCCCTCAGGCCACCTTCATGAAGTCTGTTCCTAATTGTTTGGGTAGAGACATTCACACCAGTGGCCCTCTGGAGGTCACCCTGTAGGGCACGAGCAGTGCTCCGCCTGTTCCGCCTTGCACAAAGGAGCAGGTATCGGTCCTGCTGAGGGGTAGAGGACCTTCTACGGCCCTGTCCAGCTCTCCGAGAATAACCACCAGTCTCCTGAAATCTCCTCCATGTTCTGGAGATTGTGCTGGGAGACACATTAAACCTTCTTGCTGCAGCACGTGTGGATGTGCCATCCTGGAGAAGTTGGACAACCTGTGCAACTTCTGTAGGGTTAAGGAATCGCCTCATACTGCCAGTAGAGATAATGACGCAAGCCAAAATCAGCACGAGTGGAAAACCAGCCAATAAAGATCAAGAGGGAGAAACTTGAAATGACCTCCACATGTGAAACCAGTCCTGTTTTGAGGGTTTTCTAATTGTTGCCACTGAAGTGCACCTGTTGTTAATTCCATGAACACCAATACAGCTGAAATTGATTAACAAGGCCCTCAGCTGCTTAACCAATCAGGAAATTATCAGACAGGTTTAATTCAATTCATGCCAGGCCCAATAAAAAAAGTGTTCCTTTAATTTTTGTGAGCAGTGTATTTCAACTAGTTTAATTATACATTTGTCAATATTCATATCATCACAAATTGTAGCTCGAAAAGCAGTCAGAGAGCACAGACCTCCACCAAGGAGATTCAGTCCACCCCAACACAATCTCCCAACGACAAAGTGTACTTAAAAAACACTCAACATTTTTCTCCTATATATGTGCTATATATGTGCTCTGTCCTACCACAAGGTGGCACTGCAGGGCTTTCTAACACTCCCAATGTTAAATATCTTTTTAAAAATTCCTGGATCCAGACACTGATCTGGATCACTCCCAAAACTCTATCATTTGTTCCTTGTCAAATTTCACAGGGGCTGAGGGGACAACTCCCACTTCATTTCATGTGGCCTATTCTGCCTATGGCCGGAATATGTACAAATGATTATGTCTTCTTTGTCTATTTCTAATTCATGAAAAAAAAAATACGGTAGCCTCCTGAGACCGTGCGTTCACATGCGTGGACATGGTATTGTGGCTTCCCTGCACCATAAGTTGAAGTTAAGATTGTTAATTTGATTATAGCACAAAAAATAAATAGAAATTTGGGTATGTTGCAAATTTGCAACAACGGGCATAATGGTCAATAATAGCGACCCAATAATACAGTAATATAACAATAATAAAACAGATTTTTAAAATTGATAACAGAACAGACAAAAATAGAACAGATAACATCTCACTCACAGATTTTTAAATTAATAACACAACAGACAATAGTCAATGAGAAATGAGTTTGACACCACTGATGTTCATGGTGGCCGAGAAAGTTTGTGATACAATCCTTGAAATTGGTCAGCTAAGTCTGAGCACCTTGAAATTTCTGCCACATCCCGACATGCGCCACACCTGGACGTGCGCCACGTCCCGACACGCGTGGGTGTGCGAGGGCCCGTTCAACGCTGCTTGCAGCTTTAATTAAGCATTGAATCAGTCCGGCCCTCAGCAAATTTGTTTTTTTGGCCCTCTGTATATTTGACTTTGACATCCCAGCTCTACAGGCTGACAGGCTGAAGATGCGTTTGTTTTATTAAAGGGGTGACCCAGCAGTCTCTTCGTGTTTGTATAACCACATGCATTGATTCAGTGGTGTAAGCTGTGTCTAAAATCAAGCGCTCCTTTTCTCCTGAACTCCGCCATAGTCTGAGGAGGTCAGAGGGCAGCTCGTTCTCGCTGCAGTGAGCTAGAAGCTACACAGAAATGGTAAGTAAATATATTTTACTGACTCCTGACATAATACTGTGATACTGTGAAGTTTACTACATACTGTTAGCGCGTATATGACAGCATTAGAGTGCTTTTTGCAGCGGAATGCTGCAACTTCACCGAAATGGTTAGCGAATGCTTGCTAGTTTCTGACGTTAGCACGTGCTGGTTAGCGAACGCTAGCTAGGTTTTGCCGTTAGCACGTGCTGCTTAGCGAATGCTAGCTCATTTCTGACGTTAGCACATGCTGCAATGCAAAGTAAGACAGTATGTTTCTTGGGCTGGCCGGAATAGCGGTCCCTGGGCTCCGGATATTTGGCCCTGATTAATGACAGATATCAGAATATTCGGTTGGCTTTGTAATGACGGGGCGGGGAACGGGTGGGGGTGCGTGCGTGCGTGTGCAGACGCGTGTGCGCTCGCACGGAAGTATGAGCTGAATATTCGGTCTGTAATGTCGGACGCCGTGAGAAAATGGAGGGCGAAGCCGACTATTCAGGTCCGTCCCTAATATCCGAAGGTTGGGAGGAGGATCGGTACCTCTAAATAATCCCAGTAACGTCTGACGGGGACACAGAGGAATTCACCAGATGAATACTGTTCCTGCAACATAGTCAAACCGAATTTTTTTCCAGTTGTCATGGATAGTCTAAGTACAGAGAAAAACAGGTCTGTGTTTGTGTGGTCTGGATCTGTCCAGTATAAATGTGCCCAGAGATAATTGCTGTTAGGATTTGAAACTATATCCTAGAATGATGATTTTTTTGTAATGAGGTTTTTTACTTGTTTCCTATAATATTAAATTGTAAAAATCATTTTTTATTTTCTGAAATTCTGTTTCAGTGTCTGATGTAATGTCCAATATGGCCTTTGCTAAGGAACAGAAGAAAGAAGTAAGACATATAATCTTCCTTTGGTTCTTAAATTCAGTTACTAACTCAGAAGCATTCCAATGTTTAGTGAGCCCACCTTTTCTCATCACTACACATAATAGACTTAAAGAGAACACCTATTTTATCTTAGAGGGGGAGTGCTGGTTTTATTAGCAAAAACTTGCTCATGATGGCACATGCACATATTCATTATTGTTGTCTGCACAGTGTGCATAAACTTTTATTAGCTGTTGTTAGCTGTTGCAAACATAGAAAGAATTCTGTGCGGCATTATCACCTTTAATCAGGCCCTCCAGGATTTAACAGGCTTTTTTTTGAGATTGTTGCAGCCTGAATGCCTGAATTTGCAGCAGCTTTTCTAAAAAATTGCGATGGAAGTTGCAACGTTTTAAATGTAATTGTTGTGGTGAAATTGGGGGAGACAGTGACAACTGCTAAAAAGTGGCATTTTTTTCATCTTTTACAACATGGTTTAATGTTTTTATTAACAATTTTTATTCCAAAACTTATTCTTTAATGCTCCAAATTATTTCCACAAGCTGGAACACCACAGCAGAAAATTAGCAGCGGCGAGGTACTGGTTTAACATGAAGTGGTCGATAGATTTAAGGCACTAAATGATCATTTACTATTGAATGAATCATATTTGGACTTATCTGTCAGTGGCTTGAAAAGTTTATTCAACATCCTGGCCCACAGCTTTTTATCATACACCCATTAACAGCTACTGAAAGGTGGTGTGTTTTATTTGATCTCATAAATTTCATACTACATGCTCTACACAGTGAACCACAGGAACCCTCAATTAAAAGTTTTCAAGAGGCATCCTGATCATTTTTACTGTTATGTTATGCATGCTATTTAATTGATTTCACAACAGGTGGATGTAAAAAACTTGCATTTTGTTGTACAATCTTGAAATAAAAAACAAAACATGGGTTTGGCTACACAGCATTCTTAAGTTTAAGTTTTGTGCGTTTGTAGGCTCAAAGTCGTTGGAAGCATCGCATTCAAAAACTCACAGAACATCATAATGTTTGTGAAGATCGCTATGAGAAGGCGCAAGCAATGAGGTTAACCGAGGAGAGGGAGAGGACTTCGCTTTTACATTGTCGTCTAAATGCAAGGGTTAGTAGAGCTGTGCTTTCTTATAACTGTTACAGAAGCATGTGATGAGTAAGCATTATTATAAGTAAGTGCAACTTCAGTTGCATTGTGTTAGCTTTGTATTTCAAGTCACCTATGTTATGCATGCTATTTAATTGGTTTCTCAACCAGTGGCTGTAAAAATTGTGCATTTTGTTGATTGTCTCATGTTTATTTGATAGAAACTTCAAAAAGAGTGCTCCGATGACAGCGAGGGTACAGTGATCCTTGACCAGACTGTGGATGATGTTGCCGAGGATACCAGTGTCCCTGAGCTCATAAGAACAGACAGCATCCTTGTAAGTACATCTGTAAAACTTAATTTGCTGACATAAGTAGTGTCATAGCATCTGACAGCTACCTGCCATCAGCATTTCCAGCACAGAGGACAAGGCAAATAAACAGCCACCTGACTGTTGTCTGAAAATAACATTACTACGGTTGAATTTCTGGCATTTTCATCTAAAACCATGGTCCTACATCTTTCAGCTCCAGGATTTCACGGGCGTTTTTTGAGATTGTTGCAGCCTGAAATGCCTGAATTTGCAGCAGCTTTTCTAAAAGAAAAAAAAAAAAGCTATGGAAGTTGCAATGTTTTAAGTGTAATTGTTGTGGTGAAATTGGGGGAGACAGTGACAACTGCTAAAAAGTTGCATTTTTCAGCTTTTACAGCATGATTTAATGTTTTTATTATAACTGCACTGCAATACAGTTGTAACTGCACTGCAATACAGTTATAACTTCACTGCACTGACTGCACTGCAACACAGTTATTACTGTATTGCAGTGCAGTCAGTGCAGTTATAACTGTATTACAGTGATAACTGTAATTAACAAAGAAAAAGTTCAATTCTGGTTCTTTTATTAATTCTATTCTATTAGTTCTATTAAGTTTGTGAAGAATTCACACAATTTGTTCCAACTCTTACTTTTTATATAATTGAGTTTTATAATTTTACAAAGGAAATGAATGTGAGCATACATAATCACAAGGATGGGGAATTGAATCCCAACTCTGGCAATAACTGCAAATGCTCCTACCCACCCACACAGTTTGGTTTATGGCAGTTAATATCATGATTTACAAAGGTTCCACCTTGTAAATGTTTGCTCCAATAACTTAACTTTTCTATTTTAGTGCTTTGTTTTGTCTTATAAACATTTCTCACCTGTAAATTCTTGTGATTTGATTTGATATACTCAAAAATCAAAAACTGAAATATGTCTCTAATCTCTTTGTCTTTTTTTTTTTTTTTTAGCTTAAAAGGCTTGGATATACAACAGAAGATTCTTCAACAAGTTTTGATGTCAGTGAGGATGAATACATTCCTGCTCCCGGTGAAGTAACAAGTTGCAGTTCGTCTGAAGATAGCATGCAGTACCAGGGTAAGAAGAAAAAAGTAAATGTCCAGAAGAAAAGACCTGTGATGTGTTCCCTGGACACTGATAACAATCAAGAATCTTCTTCACCACGTGGTTCTGATTTGAAAGCACCTTCAGCCAAGTCCCGAAAAGTAAATGTCACGGAGAGAGGGAACTTGAACTTGACATGTTCAAGTTCTCTGGACACTGACACCAATCAAGAATCTTCTTTACCACGTGTTTCTGATGTGAAAGCACCTTCAGCCAAGTCCCGAAAAGTAAATGTCACGGAGAGAGGGAACTTGAACTTGACTTGTTCAAGTTCTCTGGACACTGACACCAATCAAGAATCTTCTTCACCACGTGGTTCGAATGTGAAGGTCATGACTCTACGTAAGAAAGAAGATGGCAGTAGAATGTACAACAAAATGTACTTCTGTGTGTTTTGCTTCAAGCCTTACCGAAAAATGGCACGCCATTTGGAAGCAAAACATAACGATAAACCTGAAGTGGCAAGAGCAATTAAGTTTCCAGTTGGGTCTAAGGAGCGAAGAGTGCAGCTCGGTTTATTGAGAAACAGAGGTAACCGTGCCCATAACAGTCAGGTACTTAGAGAAGGAACAGGGACAGTGATACCCCGTCAACAATCCAGTAGATCTGTAAAAGCCACAGACTATATGCACTGTGTGAACTGTCAGGGCTACTTCAAGAGGAAATCACTGTGGAGGCATATGCAGAGATGTCACCTAAATTTGCAGGTCAAAAATTTAAAGCCAGGAAAAACTAGGGTCCAGGCACTATGTGCATATGCACAGCCAGTTCCGGACAATGTAAATGAACGATTTTGGAAACTGGTGCTTGATATGCATGAAGATGACATAACAGATGCTGTGCGAAAAAAGAAAGCCATCCTGAAATTAGGGGAACACCTCTTCAATAAACATGGCCATGATGTCACAAAACATGAATACATCAGGCAAAAGATGCGTGAGACAGGACGACTACTTCTCCAAGGGAAGAAAAATGGAAAGCTGCAAGAGATGTTGGATTTCTTCGTGCCAGCTAATTTTCCTCATGTGGTAGAAGCTGTTAAGAATGTGGCTGGCCTAAATGAGGAAACAAACACATTCAAAACACCATCCCTGGCACTGAAGTTAGGTCACAACCTCAAGAAAATAGCTAATATTATTGAATGTGAGGGAAGAATCTCAGGTGATGAGACTGTTATTCACAATGCGCAGGTGTTTAAACAAATTCACTCCACTAAGTGGAGTGAATGTGTGTCCTCCCAGGCCCTCAGAGATCTGACTGAGGCAAAATGGAATGCTCCACAGCTTCTTCCCTTTACTGAAGATGTGAAGAGAATGCACCAGTATCTTGATGCCCAAAGACAGGAGTATCAAACAAAACTCAAAGAAGATCCAAGTAGGAAGCACTGGGGAGAACTTGCAAAAGTTACACTTTGTGAAATTATCCTCTTCAACCGTAGAAGAGAAGGAGAAGTATCCAAGATGCCACTCAGTGCTTTCACTTTGAGGGAAACCTCGTCAGCTCATCCAGATGTGGAGCTTGCTTTGTCTGACCTTGAGCGAAAGCTTTGTAAGCACTTCCAGAGAATAGAAATAAAAGGCAAACGAGGACGAAAGGTCCCCATTCTCCTCACACCTGATATGCAGGCATCGATGGAGCTACTTGTCAATACGTGCCGCGACTGTGATGTGTCTGACGAGGATGTATTCTTTTTTGGAAGACCACAAGCTGTCAGCCACTTCAGAGGATCAGATGTTATTCGTCAGATTGCTCGAAGTTGTGGGGCAAACAACCCAGAAGCATTATCGTCCACTAAACTGAGGAAACACATGGCCACTATGTCCAAGATCCTGAACTTGAAGGACAATGAAATGGATGACCTTGCTGACTTTCTCGGCCATGACATCAGGGTACATCGCCAATATTATTGGCTGCCTGAAGGGACATTACAGCTGGCAAAGATAAGCAAGGTTCTTATGGCTCTGGAACAGGGAAAGCTGTCTAAGTTTAAGGGCAAGAATCTTGATCAAATCAACATTGATCCACAGGGTAAGACAAGTCTACATATCTTTCAAAATGAATTTAGAGACAGGTGTTTCCCTGCTTACATGATTTTTTATATACACACATTAATATTTGTTTGCTCCATTTCCTATGTGTCCTGCCTCCATCTGTCTTTTTGGTGTTCATATAATGCTTTATATTTGAAATCTAATTTGAGTTTTCCACATATGCTTGCTGTGCTCCTCAGAGGAAATAGCTGTGGGAAGTGATGGATCTGACAGTGAGGATGAGGACAACAAGACTCCATCTTCCACTTCATCTTTGACTTCTCTTTCACCTTCACCTTCACCTTCACCATCATCAGGTATGTAGGTGACTGTTGAGGGAGTAATTGTGGCCTTTTTTATGCTGCCTTTAGATCCTAGGAGTAGTCCTCCTTGATTCTGGCTCAGTGTTCTGTAAAAACCCCTCAGAGACTGAGTTGTGGGTTCATTTTGTTCCACCTCTGACCTGGCAGGGGAGGCAGTAACAGAGCTGGAATGGCTTTGTGAATGGGATGCTGGGGCATTCCATAACCAGGTGTGGTTCTGATGAAATCATTGGCTAGATTGCACATTTATTTTCAAACTTTTATGAATTTTATGTAATTATACAGTCGTGCTGTCAAATGATTAAATCTTTTAATCGTATTAATCACCAGGTTGCTGTATATTGATTTCAATTAATCACAATGAAATACTATTCATTTTTAATCTATATTTATTGCATTTCATTTTACATGAGCAAACAGACTCAAGAAAGAGGGTATATGCACTCAACATGTTTATTAAACCCCTTTAGAGTTTCATGCTAGCAAAAAACTTCTCTCTTTTTCTAAACAAACATTTATTCACATTAATATGGCCCTGTTATTTGTTTTTTAACCAGTTCCTGAGACTGGTATTTGTGTTAAAGTTAAAATGTCTGAAAAATAAATCCAGTGAGGTACACACACAGAAGTGCTCAGTCTCAGTACATGCCTCTACAAAGTGATGCTCTTCTGTCTTCATTATTCTCAGTGTGAACGACTTTAATTCTGATGCAGCAGTAATCACATGTACAGTAACACAAAAATAGTTAGTTACTTACACAAGTCTAATAGTCTCTTGTCAGGGCGACATCTTTGGCTAAAGCTATATCATCATGCTTTTCTTTCCTTTTCAGTTTTATAGGGCCAATGAATTTTGACATTATTGTGCTTCTTGATGGAGCCTTGTACAATGCGTCTTGAGAGACAACTTGCAAAATGTTTGTAAAGCCTGTATCCTCGACAGTATTAATGGATCTGCAGCAATCCACCTTATAATTCTTTGATGTAGACTAACTGAGGCCCCGACATCCTGTGAGGGTGGTTTGTCTTGAAGAAAACCCCTTCCTCCAGAGTGAAAGGGCCAATGTCCTGTTTACATCTTCCATTTCGAGTTGTTTGATGCTGCCACTACCAGATCGACTCCCCATTTGCGTGTGTGGTGGTTTGCGCAATGGGAAGTCTACTTGGACAAACTGCATTAGGTGCGTTGCCAGAGACGTTTCAGGGATATTGAGTCGTTCTGTGCTGCAGATGGGTTAATTGCATTAAAATTTTAAATCAGATTAATGATGATGATGGAATAATCCACATTAACACGTTAATATTGGCAGCCTGATTATATAAACATTAGTTGAAAGTTTTTTTTAATATATGGAATATTAATTTTAATTGGAATATTAATTTTAACTATTAAACTGAATATAGCATCTGTCAGGGTAAAATGAGCCTGCAGAAAACATGCATTTCTTTAAGTTCAGTTAGTATTTTGGAGACTGGGGCACAAAAAAATGATTTTTTTGTTTTGTAGGTGAAAAAATGTATGAATATATGTATATTCTATTAAAGAAACATGACAGAACACAGGCATTGTACATTAAATGACTATATTAACACTTGTGTTCCTTCTAGCTCCTGCCTTCCATTTATACATTTGTCTTCTGAAAATGACTAAATAATCTGATCACATTTTTTGTTTATTTGTATTTTTTTTAAAGCTTTATAAGTTTTAAATGTTTTTTTAGCTGAAGCCATACATGTTAACCATTGCTTTCTCTGTATTAAAATGCTTATTCATTGGAGCTGTTGTGTTTGCAGACAAATCCAGGGTAAAAAAAAAATCTACTGGAGACGACGCTGGACAAAACAGAGATCCACATCCAGCCCAAGGTAATGACAGTTCAAGGGTTCCAGGGTTTATTTGTCCTTCAACGTATTAAGATAACAAAATTGAAATTTGCTACTCGGGAACAGCAGAAAATCAAAATTAGTAACATTTTGCAAGATATCATAGTTAGGGTATAAGAGTAGTTCAGAGACAGATTTAAATCAGGGAGTTCATAAGCTGCACTGTAGCATTGTTCTGGCTTTGAGACTAGACAACCTTATGTCTGCAAGGAGGGGAGTGAGCAGCTTGAGGTCCTCAATGATACATGATGCTTCACTTGTCAGTGAGTTTGCCTTGACTTTTGAGAAGCAGGTGAAACCCCAAATCTCAGTGCTTCTTATTCCTGGTCATGGGAACCTACTGTCCTTCATCTCTAAGATGTTTCCTTCTTCCAACACACCTAATTCAAATGATCTGCTTGCTCTGACGTTGTTCAAGAGTCTGATATTCATTCATTTGAACTGGGAAACATCTAAAACATGCTAGACAGTAGCTCTGAAGGACCAGGACTGAGAAACACTGGTCTAGAAGATGCAGCCACAAGACATAAGAGATGGTTTCAACAGGCAGTGTGTCATAAAAAAACAGTTAGCCTTTTTGAACTTTGTGGCCAGTTGAGTGAAGCCCAATGTTTTTCTCAGTTTGCGTTCTTTTATTTTAATAGGTAGGTTGGATGAAGGCATGCCGCTCGTCAGGGAGGTCACACCACAACAAGCAGGAGGTAAGCTGTTCAAAGTTTTCTCTAGTGGCTTGTGAATGGGTTAGCTTGCTCTGGCATTTAGAAAGCCATAAGACTGTTATAGAACAGGTCTGATGGCTTGAGACAGTACTGACCTTGTAGAAATATCATAGCTCATCTATATATTTTTCACTTTGAGGATTATTAATTTACTGTCCCATTTTATTCAGGAAAATCTGAGGCCAAAAAGAGGAAGTGGACTGAAGAAGTAGTCCAAGCTGTCGAGAAAACACTGATGGACTGCATCAGGACTGAAAAGGTTCCAGGGAAAGCCCAGTGCCTAAACTGCATAAAGACTTCACCAACAGCTCTTAAAGAGAGAACGTGGCAGGGAGTAAAATTTTATGTGAAAAATCGCATTGATGCCCTAAAGAGAGACTCTGCACAGCTAAGGTAAGCTTGGACATTTATGATGTTGTTGGCCGCTGGACAATTCTCCATTCTGCCCTCCACAATGTGAAACAGTTACGCTTGTTCTACAGCATAGTTGCATCAGAATCTGTAAAGTTTGGAAGCACTGATTCTGTTTCAAGCCAAAAAGCACTGACTCACTCACCTGTGAGCGTTTAAGTTTGCACTGATAATGTTTCAGGCTGAATTACTAATTTGAGAGCATTTAAGTTTGTACTATTATATCCAAATTTGTAAAGTTTGGAGGCACTGATAATGTTTCAGGCTGAATTACTAATTTGAGAGCATTTAAGTTTGTACTGTTATATCCAAATTTGTAAAGTTTGGAGGCACTGATAATGTTTCAGGCTGAATTGTTAATTTGAGAGCATTTCAGTTTGTACTGTGGCAACAGTCTTTTTATGCCACAATGTTGCATGCACATTGTTTGTGCTTCATGATAAACATGTGCATTAAATACTGCAGTTACTGAAACTCATATCTGAACAGTATTCATTTATCTATTTCACTGTAGGATTTATTTTTTGTTTAATTTTCTGTTTTCCTGTTTATACTTTTCCACCAATTATAACTGCAAGATTATTTAATATTTATCCACCATATTATATAATGCAGGGTAAATGGTTGCGCAAATAAGGTTGTTACTTTGTGCAGAATTATTAAATGGTCTGACATTCAGCCAGTGAAGTATTTTGTTTAGACAAATATGATAATAAAGCACATGTCAAGAAGAACGTCAAGAATTGTAGGGGAATTATTTAGCTTAACAGGTTGTGCAGGGTTTCCCCCAGTGCTTTATAAGCCTGGCGGGCCGCCAGGCTTTCCTTGCCCCCCCGCCAGGCTAGGCGTCACTGGTATATTTTTTGTAAATAGTTTTTTTGTGCACCAAAACAGTGATAGCAAAGACGATGTACAGAGCTTCTGATGATACGATTGAAAGCGCAATGGCGATATTTTATGGTCGATACGTGAACTTATGTCCGAAGTCGGAGGAGCACTGGAGGAGATGATGAGCCCGCTCGTTCACCTCCAGGCCAAGGGGAGTTCATCCCTGGCGAGCCCACCGAGCCGCGGTACGATGATGAGGCAGAGCCAGTGGAGTTAGCATGGATGTTAGCACGTCGTCGGAGCAGCCTTCTGCGAGCCGCGATGGTAAACATGGAACTAGTGGATTTAATCCAAAATGGCTAGCTGACCCTAAATTTAGCGGATGGCTCTACCACAGTGGTTATCAACTGGTGGGTCGGGACCCAAAAGTGGGTCGCGAAGCCATTTTTAGATGGTCGCAGAAGCAAAAAAGTAGTGGTATAAAGTCTTTTATTTTAAAGGACGCATTTCTTATGACACAGTTTGCTTTTAATAGCAGAATATTTAGGGGTGGTGTGTCAGGAGAGGATCCCCGATCGCCTCATGACATAATCAGGAGAATAATCAATAGAGTCAGACACAGAGAGATACTTTGTACAAAGGGCACCTGCTCAGTACAATCTACCAAGGCAGAGTCGCGCTGAGCAGTTCCTTGTTCCTTTATTTATACAAAAGCTGACACAGAGAAACCCGAGCAGGGGCAGTCCCTGCTCGGAGCAGTTTACATACATTTCAAGACTACAGAGAACGGTGGCTCAATGGCTGCCCGTTACCTAATATGGAAGTAGCAGAGAGCAAGAACACATGTGAGTTTAAGAGATACTACGTGAGGAGCATATATGGTGAGGAATCAGTTACGCTGGTTCCTCCTATTGAACAAATCTTGGGTGAGCTGATAAGTGACATCTAAGTTTTCTTCTAACATTCCCTCCTGTTGTCACTTAGAAGATCACATGTTAGAAACAGTGTTAGTTGAGCAATAAATCAAAATTAAGGTATGATTATAGAAGCTTATTTACATAATGTACAAATGTATAAACTTGTGCCTTTCTGTTATTATTTCAGTTTTCAGTTATAGCTTCATTCATACATAATCAGTCACAGTTTATACAGAGTCTTCTGCCTCATCTCCTGATGAATCCGATGACGAGTCTACGCCTCCTGGCGTGTCAGAGCTGTCATCTTGGAGAGGCAATGGTTCATATTGTACTAAGGCTTGTACTTGTACTGCAACGAGTTTAATTATACATGATCTTATCATGGGAACAATACAGCTAGTACAAATACATAATGCTATTAGGAGAACAATAAGTAGTACTATCATAGTGAGGTTTCCAATTTTAATTCTATCTGGTATGCCGGAGACATTACATCTAGTAATATTCCATACCCATCCACATGTAGCTGGAATTGTAATATTACAGTTTGTACTATGTCCCACCTTAATATTATCTGTGCGGTCGTTGTCGCGGGTGAAACATATTGAGAGGTTTTTTGGAACATCTTCCTGTGCTACAGTCATCACAGGTCTATACAAAGATTCAGCATATTTCAGAGTGAGATTCATCCTAATAGGTTGGTCATTAAATTGCGTACAATTAGTTTTACCCGTGGTATTAGTTTTGTACCAGTCTTGGAATAAAGTATCAGGTGTCTTTGTTTTACCGAGTGTTCCATTTGATTTTGGTTTAACATGGTTTAATATTCCATGTAGCATGCATGTTATTTCATCTGTTGCATAAATTTGTGGTCTAACCATAGATGATTGACTAACCGTGTGTGGCATTATTGTGCATGCATAGCATGACTCATTTACCTTTGCTTCTCGCAGAACGTTTAAAATACCTTGGTACCATGTATTATGTGCTGCCTCATGATCTACTGTATGTTGTGTCCAGTCCATATTAAATTCTCCCTTAGGAATTACATATGTAGCTTGAGCTTCCGTATCAGTTGGTGCAGGTTTAACATTACTGGTAGCAGTTGTACTTCCTGTAGCAATAATAAAGTTCAGATCTTAATTTAGGGTTTTTTCTCCTGGTTGCCATAACAGGGGTTGGTTCGGTTTATGAAATATTGTGGACTTACACCCGAGTATGTGGTCAGGGCTGTCGTCAGGCCCATCAGTAGGGTCAGTGCTCCCAGCACTAATAGTCTCATTTTGTCACCCTCGAGTCAGTCACCTGCAGGATACACTTAGGGCGGGTCTAGCCCTTTGGGGCTATCCGTGTTGGTTTCTTCACTAGCTCACAGTACCAGGCTAGGCCTGTGTCCCCGGACCTTGCAGGCTTGTCCTGTCAAGTGACCAGTAGACTGTCCTGTGAGTACTCTAGACTGAGTCACTAAGCGCTCCTTTGACTGCTTCTGTTACTAATTTACAATGTGACAAATGTATCCAGGTGGCTCTTTCTGCCACTTTTACTGCTGTTGGTGTGGTCAAAAGTATCTGATACGGGCCTTCCCATCGAGGACTATTCCATTTGGCTTTGTGTGGTACTTTAATCAGGATCCAATCTCCAATCACGATTCTAGATTTTGGAGATGAAAAAGAGTCTGTTGGTACTATGTTGATATCTTGGACTTCTCTCATTTGTAAAGTGTCTCTCATACAGTCAGCTAATGTGTGTTCTCTATCTGACTTAACAAGGTCCGTGTTGAAGTTGGGCATAGGAAATGTCCTTCCATGCACTATTTCAAACGGTGTTAAACCTTCTTCTCCTTTTGTAATCCTCATCCACATTTTTACTAGGCATACACATTCATTCCATGGTCTCTGAGTTTGCTCCATTGTTTTTCTGAATCTCTGTTTAATTGTCCCATTAGTTCTTTCTACTAAACCAGCACTTTGCGGATGATATGCACAATGGTTTTTTAGTTTTATTCCTAGGGTTTGACTTGCTGTGGTTATGATCTCATTTACAAAATGTGTACCATTATCTGATCTTATCACTTTAGGGATTCCATAGGTTGGGAAAAAGTGTGTGCATAGCTTGTTCGCGACACTTCCTGCATCATTTCTTCTTAGTGGATAAATTTCTACCCAACTGGAATATGCGCCTATGATAACTAGCGCATATTTCCCCTCTCTAGATTCGCTTAATTCTATGAAATCCATGTGTATGGTATGAAACGGATGATCTGGTTTTGGTCTCATGTTTCCTTGAGAATTATGTTTTAAATTTATAGTATAGTAGTATTTGTTAATATGTGTTACCATCCCTCCTGTTGAGACATGGGTATTCCCATGGCTCACTAAACATGCAGCATCATGTAGGGATTTAGGTAGTACTGGTTTGTTGTCAATGTAATATATATCGTCTTTAATTGTGGCACCTCTGTTATGCCAAGATTTCTGTTCTGCAACTGGGGCTGATGTTTGTGATTCTTTAAGAATTTGCATGTCTATGTCAGTTTGTTCTAACAACAGAATATCATCGTCTGCATCTTGTTGTGCTGCTCGTTTCGCGGTTACATCTGCTAAGTTGTTGCCTTTGGTTACTTCTGAATCATCTTTTTGGTGTGCTTTACATTTGCACAACGATAACGATGTGGGTAACTTGACTGCCTCTAAGAGTTCCAGCATTTTTCCACTATGCGTTAATGGCTTTCCAACAGCGGACGTCAGTCCTCTGCGTGCCCAGACCTGTGCGTAATAGTGCACTGAATCATGCACGTATTGACTGTCTGTCCAAATACATAGTGGTTTCCCTGCCATGAGTTTACATGCTTGTGTAACAGCGTGCAGTTCTGCAGTCTGAGCTGAGTAGGAAGTTGGTAATTTGCCTGATTCTAAAACAGATGTAGCTGTTGTTATGGCATAACCTACTCTGTTTCGTCCTAAAGAGTCTTTACTTGCTGAACCATCGACAAAAACATGGTATTGACCCGGTTTTGGGGTAGCTGTAACATCAACACGTGGTTTCGTTTCTGCTTCTATATGGGCCTTACAATCGTGTGGTAACCCATCCTCAGCTGTTGCTAAACATGATGGTATAAGCAGTCCTTTTCTCACAGCAAAGGAGATATGTGGCTGTGAGATAAGTGTGGCTATGAGACTGAGCAGCCTAGCATGTGTGACAAACGGCAAAGGTGTTTGCAGCAATATTAGAGGGATATTGCAACTACTCATTACTGTTAGTGTATGTGTCAGCACTATATCTGAGCTTTGTTCTACTGCTTCTGCTGCGGCCATGACCAACTGCACGCAGGATGGTTGTCCTGCCGCTACAGGGTCTAGCTTTTTAGAGTAGTAGGCCAGGGGCCTATGCTTATCTCCTAATTTTTGTGTCAATGCTGCACTCATGTAGCCATTTTTAGTAGTAACCATCAGAAAAAATGGTAAGTCATAATTTGGACGATGCAGCATAGTCTGAGTTTGCAATGCACATTTTAGTTTGCAGAATGCTTCTTCCAGTTCTGCAGTCCAGGTGATTTTATCTTTCATCGCCATATTTTTTCCATATATGGCCTCCTGAAGCGGTTGAACAATGCTGGTGTAACCTGGAATCCAGGTTCTGCAGTAATTGCAAAGTCCCAAAAAGGACATCATTTGTTGCTTTGTCTCTGGTCGGGGTGTGTTTTGTACCACTACTTGTCTTTTTGGATCTAAAAGCTTGCCTTCTGCTGTGATGATATGTCCCAAATACTTCACCTTTTGTTTACAATATTGAATTTTTTCTTGAGAGACTTTATGTCCCTCCTGTTGCAAGTGTTTTAATACTATTTTAGTATTCGTCATGCATGATTCTCTATCGTGCCCTGTGACCAGAATGTCATCAACATACAACAAATACTGTCCTTTCTGCAGGCTCACACACTTTTGCATGGATGCCTGTAATGCTTGTGAATATAGTGTGGGGCTGTTTGTGAACCCTTGCGGTAACCTAGTATAAGTGTAAGTCTTGTTTTTGTATCTAAAAGCAAACAGTCCTTGGGAGTCTGTGTGGACTGGGATAGAAAAGAATGCATTAGATAAGTCTATTACTGTAAACCATTTGTCCTTGGGTGAGATGTTATTCATAAGTGTGTGTGGATTTGCTACGTCTACTGGCTCTGTTACGACTATTTCATTTACTGCTCTCAAATCCTGTATCATTCTCCAGCCTTTTGTAGCTTTCTTGACTGGGAAAATTGGGGTCAAACACTTAGGATTCTTTGTTTCAACTAATATCCCTGCTCACTGATTTCTTTGTCTCTGTTTTTCCTAGTCATGCTGATGATTGTGCCTGTGCACTGCGGCAATCTCTTGCCAAGTGTCCAGGTTTATGACAGATAAAGCACCTGTTTTCTTTTTTGTCCTTGTGTCTTTGCTCATCATGGCCTTGGTGTCTATCGTTTTGGGGTCTGTAGCCACCACGTCCACGTCCACGGCCTCTGCCATGATATTGGTGTGGTCTGCTTTGATATGCTATGACACCTGCCATCTCGGTGCTAACATAATTGCCTTGTTGTTGGCGTTTAATGACATCTGCTGCATGGGTTGCTTGTTCTACAGCCTGTAACTTTGTGCAATCCCTCTCATTTTGCTTAATGACATCTGCTCCACCCTGTCCTGATGATGGGTGGCTGGCATCTTGCGTTGCTTTTTTACGGTCATGAGCACTCCATGGTCTATAAACATGTATAGTTTTGTCTGGGTCGGCTCCTTGACCTTCTCCACGGTCCATACCAAATCGTGGGTTAGCTACTTCCACGAGTGGGTACTGACCAGGAGTTGGACCACAGTAGTCGCATTCTGAGGTGTCTGAGTCATTTTCTGACGTGTCAGTATCACCATTGTAGTCACCTCTGTATTTTTCTTGATGTTTTTCTAACATTTGGATGGGATACAGAGTCTTTTTATCTGGGGTGGTACTGTATTTCCATCCCCGTCTGAGTTGTTTTTTCTTTTTTCTTCTTCTTTCTAAATCTAACTGTTTGTCGCTCTTATCTTATGGTGCAGGCTCTGCAGCTGCCTCACCATTCCCTTCTCTGTCAAGGTCACGGGTTTGTAGTGTGCTCGCCCGTGTCTCTTCATCTGCTTTCACACCTACGCTCATAACATTTGCTGTCTTCTTTTGTAACTTTTTTTCGTTCCTTTCTCTTGACTGATTTCTGTTTTTAGTTACACTTGTAATCCTAATATTTCTTTTGTGTATTCCTTACTTTCACTACCTCCCATTTTGTACTTTTACTGGATATTTAAACAGTCAATTCTAAACATTAATTGTTCAGCATCTTCTAATAAAATAATTGTCGAAGTTACAGTTATTGGGGTATTTGGTTCAATTCTGCAGTGCGTGCAACACACTGTAAGAGTTGAATGATCTAACCAAAAATAATCTACCTCTTTTGGTTTGTCTTTGTTCGAATTTACAAAAGTTACTATTATCAATTCACTAGAATTTTCCGTCATTTATTCACTATGATTTTCAAGGAAGAGTTTCTTACATATGAGAGAAAGTGAGTGCAGTGGATCTCCCAAGCTTCTACACTGACTAATACAGTGCGGGGAAAGCTGACTCAAATCCTCATGTATACTTCAGTCTTCCAAGAATAAAAGAAAAAATAAGGTAGACAAGAACTTCCTATGTTCTTATAACAGTCTTACCTTCATTCACACAAAATCCACATTCTCACCAGGGAAAATTACGTTATTCCCTACGAGGACCCAGTCCTCCTGCGCAGTTTTATGAGGCACTCACCTCTTTACATTTACGAGGAACACTCCTCTTACTGCAGTTTAATTTTAAGAGCGCGACGCTCGTTTGCTTTTTGCAAGACTTTAGTTACGGGCAAAGTCTTCAAAGCCAAGCCAAACTAGAATTTTAATTCTGGTCAAAATTCTCAAAAATCCAAACACTCTCTTTATGTGTCTTATACTCACTCTATTGTCTCCGTTGTTCGGACGATCAACCAGGGTAACCCGAAGATCCGGTTCTAACCCTGGCCACGGACCGAATTCACGGCCGTGGACTTATCAGTCACCTAGTGACTGGCCGTCGACGGACTGCAGGTCGGAGAGCTTCTCGTCAGTCACCCTGATTGACCATCCGGCTCGAAGGACCAAGTTTTAATGTCAGGAGAGGATCCCCGATCGCCTCATGACATAATCAGGAGAATAATCAATAGAGTCAGACACAGAGAGATACTTTGTACAAAGGGCACCTGCTCAGTACAATCTACCAAGGCAGAGTCGCGCTGAGCAGTTCCTTGTTCCTTTATTTATACAAAAGCTGACACAGAGAAACCCGAGCAGGGGCAGTCCCTGCTCGGAGCAGTTTACATACATTTCAAGACTACAGAGAACGGTGGCTCAATGGCTGCCCGTTACCTAATATGGAAGTAGCAGAGAGCAAGAACACATGTGAGTTTAAGAGATACTACGTGAGGAGCATATATGGTGAGGAATCAGTTACGCTGGTTCCTCCTATTGAACAAATCTTGGGTGAGCTGATAAGTGACATCTAAGTTTTCTTCTAACATTGTGACACCAGTAGTTGCCCACATTTAACCTCTAGATTTGGCTCTGCCAGCTTACTGGAGAAATTTATGCTAAAACATACAAAAAATAAACCAAGGTGTGCTGAGAATCTGTCGAAATGGGCCAAAATATGCCCCAAACTTGGCAAAAGCATCCAAATATACCAAAAAGAGCACAAAATAAGCCACAATTTTCCCAAGCTGTATCAAAATGCGTTGAGACTACACCCAAATAAACTTTAATTTGTTAACACTAACAGCAAACTTCAACAGTTTGGGTTGCGACCATTATTAATAGAGACATAGTGGGTCCTGAGGCTGGACCAGTTGAGAACCACTGCTCTACCAGACAGAGTATGGTAAGCCCAGATGGATTGATGCACTGATCCAACCCGGTCACACAGCACAGCAGACCTGTTCAGCCTCTGAGTTCCCTGGTTTTACCCCTTGGTCATGTTTGCATTTTTTTATTTATGTTAATTTATTTTACTTTTAAATGTGACCCGCAATGGCTTGTTTTAAGATTCACTAGGATTTAACTTAAGTGAAAACAATTGATATTATTTATTTTAATTGTATTTTTTGTGTTTGTTAAAACCATATTTCAAGATCGTGCTTTTTTGTCAGACTCTACGTTTAAATATTGTTAATAAATGGCTTGTAATAACACATAATAGTCAGAATTTTAAAATTCTTGCCAACTTTTAACTTTTTTTTTTAAACAAAAACATAGTGGGCGACCGGTGGGCTTCTCTACCACCGGGCTTAGCAAGTTTTCTG